>JAHZMT010002864.1:0-32526 GCA_027743785.1 Sinhomidia bicolor
TTTGTGGTTAAAAAAGCGCTCGCCAAGTGATGCGATACCATTAACTAGACAATAGAGACAGGGGAGATGACATGTTTTTGCATGATCATGACATGTCAATGTATTTCATGAAATTGAATATACCGTTCCGAAATATGTTTTTTAAAGTGAGTCATGGAATGTAATGGAACGAACACAGCATAACATAACCTTATAAACATTGCAATGAGAATAAAGCATTACTATGTCTAAAGTAGGTAGGTATGTATGTATTATGTATATTTTTACTTGGCCCAGAGGTCTTCATTTATTTCTCCATTTTAGGCATCGTAAGCGGACATTGATACGGGATAATATCTGACTACTGACTACTGAAGTAAGTTCCTCAAGGACCACAACGAGTACATGCGATACAAGCATATTATGAACGTACAACAGAACGATAAGAGTTTCTTTCAAGACGGGATACAAATTTATAGTCATTGTTTTAATATCCTGTAGATGTTATGCTTCCTTTTTTTGGGAGGGAACTAAGAATAATTGCTTTTTGCAAGTTCAATTATGAATATGTTGAGAATTGTGAGATCAAATATGACAAATAAATACCAAGAGTTGTCAACACTAAGGAAACTTTCATATGATAACGCTTTATTTACTAAATAAAGCGTTATCATGAAAGTTTCCTTAGTGTTGAAAACTCTTGATAAATACCATGTTATTTTAGTACTTGTTCTCGTGTTGGGTTTTCTGTATAAATTTATTTTCTTACTAAAATACATATTTTCTTAAGACCATGACAAGTAATTGCATAAATGTATAGACAGACACATGACTATGACTGTTTGTAACGAAGTGAGACTGCAGCTTTAGAAAGAAGCACGTTTTGTCATTTTTTGGAATCTTCAATACGTAAAGTAGCTTTTAAAATGATTTTTTAAACAAACTTGCTTCGGAACTAAAAATTACTTATACTTAAATACAATCAATAAATCAATAAAAATTTTGCGACAGTAATTTGTGACCGACCAATTATATAGGAGATTTTCCATGTATATACAAATATGCTAAAAGGAGCAAAATATATTTTATTATACTATATTTCTAAGAAGCTATATTTTAATATTAAAATACATGGCAAGTTGTTACAAAATCCAAAAATCAGAGATCGGAAATCGGTAATAGGTATATGTATATGTATAGAATCAATAATAAATAACAATAAATTAAATCACAATCAGTGATCATATTATCTGTTGGTCCTTCTCTCACAATTTAAACACATATCTATTATGTTGATGTTGTTACTGATTCATACTAGTAACTATATATAAGATCAAATACATTAATATTTTGTATCATTACTTAGAAATATATAATTTTACATTGTACATGTAGATATATTCTTTATCAATGTTTTAAGGTTGTTTGTATTTCCATATATGTTACATAACAGGTACACTTATTTCTTTTACATTCAACATTAACATTTTTGTCTAATATCGTTAACAGTTAAAATACATGTATGTATGGAACGCTTTCTAAATTAAGGGCACGCTTTATAACATGCTCTTGATAATTAACCTGAAATTATCAGGTAAACACTGGTAAACATATTACATTACAACATACATTCATTGATTCGTTCATCATGCAACTGCCAACATGTTTTGTTTCAATTTTGCATTCATAAATTAACTTTAAAAGTTAAATTAAACTAGCAAGATACATATTCGCTTAAATAATGGTGAATATCGTTACTGGATTTATTTGGTGCACTGAATTAGTTTGGGCTGCTGGAATTAACACAGACCTAGAGAGAAAAAAGTGAAAAATGGTAAAGTAAAAACAAAAAACGGTAACATTGATAACTTTTATGCGACCTCATGCATTACGTAACTGACTATTTAATTGAGTATACTATACTTGAATACTTGTATATAACACAAACTATTAATACTTGTTACTTGAAGAGCAAAAGGTGGACAATGATGATAATACTGTAAATAAAGTGCATTAAAACAAAAGCGGATTTTCCCCTTTTGTCGATTACCTACATCACCCTAGTATTGCTATCAATGCTATATCTGTATTTCGCATCACAAGTAAGTTAATTGACTGGACAGCTTGAGCTATTGTTGTAATTATTAATGATCCATCGAATATCCCCATTTGTTGCAAGATTCATATGCACAACCGCAATGACAACCATGATGTGCATAATGTGATGAGAATTTAAGCAGAGATCAAGTTTTCCCGGGAACCATTTTTCCGGGATTCTCACTACACCTATTATTCCACCACCAACAGAGATGATATCCTATAAAAGAAATAATCAAATCAAGTCGAGTTTCTCTAAAAAGAAGTTTATATAATGCGGGTATTTAGAAAAATGCATGCATTTATTTAAATACCTGGAGAAACACATGAATCAAGACTGATGGTTCTCCTCCTCCCCAGCTTGACAACCTCAGAGCGATTCCGAGAATCCTTGAAAGGAACACAGGAGCAAAGCACATTCTTCGAGCAACTGGTGTCCAGGCTGTTAGGGCCTTTTGCAGTCCAAAAACTGCAGCCATTCCATATGCAGCGACAATGTAGTTCTTCACATCCTCTGAAAGGCACCATGTGGATGCGGATAGGTTTGTTAGCGCTCCAAAGCATTCAGTCAGCCATATTCCAAACATGTCGATCTGAAGCAGAAACTGATAGAAGTCTGGACCACTGTTGTGACTCATCATCAAGTGGTAAAACACGCTTCCGATCCAAGGCGCAATGGAAGCGACAATATGAGACCAACCCAATATGTTTAAGAACAGATTTCCTTGAATATCATCCCAGGGGAACATTGTTTTCCAATATACCACAACGTATATTATGGGGAGTACTGCAAAATAAATTAATGGTAAAGTTTGTACGCATACTTACTACATAAATCCAAACACTAAATAAAATTATGTGTTTATTAAATGAAATGAAATTTTCATCGTCAAACTTACAATGCGTAATAATATTTAAGGTTTCATTATGCAGGTACAGAATGCTAAGAACACATCCCCATGTGTCTTGTGTATGTCGATATCCCGAGTGAATGAATTTGTTGAACTGCAAATGAGGAGGCATGTCTTCAATCTGACAAAGTCGTCGACAGCCCCCACAGCAAAGAAGAAACTCATCAAAAAACGACAAGTCTCTTTCCCCTTTCACCAGTTCTTTTTCCTTGACGTAGGCCTCATTGTTACTTCTTGCACTTTCCAAGAGTGCCTGAGCAATTGTGGACAAAGAGCGATCTCTGTCTGCTTTACTGACAAGCATCGCAGCTTCACTGTCTTCATCTGACGCAGGTTCTTTTATCTTTGGCACCCATTCATGAGAGTAAGGGTCATATTCATAGTCATCGTAATAGTCACCTTCCTCCCCGTCCCCTTCCTCTTCTCCAAATTCACCTTCATCTACGTCCATGTCCATTTCATCGTTCCAGTTGTTATTATTATTTGAACAAGTGGTGGCCGAAGAGTCAATGGAGGTACGCCGACTATCTGAAGCATTAGGGGGAGAAGCTCCAGCATCTGGTTCTTCTCCTTCTTTTGTTTCCTTATCTTCTTCAGTGTCAGCATTGTTCCCGTCTGCGTTTTCGTCATCCAACACGTTGTCTTCAACGTCTGTAATGTTCTCCTCTCCATCTGGTGGCAGTCTGGTTGGAAGGGTGCCTTTACTTGGAGACGCGTTATTGCTTTCTGAAAGTACGCCGTTTGTCAGTTTTGACTTCGAAGACACTTCCGGTTCTGCAGCAGCATCACTTACTATTGGCTTATCACTAAAGGTTACGTTACGTCGGCGCGCTTTCTTCTCCGTCACCAGTGAGGGTTCGCCGACCTTGTCCGACGATTCATTTTCCTTCCCGTCCATTAAATTGAAAGTGACTAGGTATGTTTCCAATCAGTAACAAGATAATACTCTCACTCTGTACTGTCTCTTCACGCCAGACCAATGCTTTGGAGACAGAATGAACTCTGAATTATTAAGAATAAAATCGGAATCCTTAACAGCAAACCTAATGTTTCAAATTTAATTTTATTAAATATTTGGAGCTTAATTAATTTCATAAATGAATTACATCTAACAGAAGAATTAGAAAAAAAAACTTTATGTAAAAAATGAGCGTACTGACAATATGGGTTTGGAAAGCAATATGAGACAAAAAATGCACTTTTAAAAAACAGAATACCTAATCACAATACAAATCAGAACGTCTGTAGCCTAATTTTTCAACAATGCTTGTTACTCATTAAATTAGCTGACTATAATCTTTACGTTTGCAAATCGCAACACAAGCCAAGCCATCCAACAACTAGTGCTACTAATGTAACTGGAACTATTGGTAAAATAACTATGGGAAATGCCTGTTGAATTTCGAGAAGAATAAAAAACTACTAATGAATGCTTTCTGAAAAGTCGAGAGGGTACTACTAACTATTCTTCTAAATTGATTTAATTTGATAAAAACAACACTTACAGCGACAACAATACTTGTGCGTTAATTTATAAATATTGAAACCTTTAGATATGTAGTGAATCTGAAAATCTACGTGTTCACGTAGAGAGTTAGCCTTCATCAGGCTATAGCCCACAACTAAGCAAACTTCACAGAATCTCCCCTTCAAACTAGAACAAAGGGGGAAATGAAAGCAGTATAGCATTAATCAAAACGGTAAAAGTAAATAATAACTTTCTCCAAACTAGCAAGTTTACGGGGAGAGGGGTTGTCAGAGCCAATTTAGTAATAACATATATATACGTATATTATCTCTTTTGCATTTTCCACCCAACAGGGGAAAACTGGCGACTACTACTACCACTACTGACATACTCACATAAGTACATTTATAATGCAACATGGCAGAATTATGCCATTATTTTCGTCTCCTGACATATAAAATATTATTGTAGGAATCATTTCTTTAGCAAGTCAAACCCATTTCATTTCATTTATTATTTAGTTACATTCCTCCACCATCGTCAACATCAGCTTACAGTTGTGCTTGTGTGGAATATTATGTTTATGTTTCGTTTCGTGGATAGAGTACAAAATTTCCAATAAATCGAAAGTCAAGTCATTTCTCTACAAAACCTTTTTTGGGGGAGCAATTTAGCTCTTTTTAAGCATTATGTGGATAAAACCATATGTACGTGCTTGAAAGTATTTTGCTGTCTGCAATTTAAATGTCCTGAGTGCCATGTAAATTATTTTGATTTTTTTCTTATAATTATTTAGCAAGGCAAAAACATTTAAGAAATACATTCATTCGAACAAGAAAACAAAAAAAATTGCTTTTACGATGCATCTTTTGAGTGACTGCTTTATGTTCATCTTCTTAATGAGGTTGTGTGCTGGTGGTGATTGACACAAAAAAAGTATTTTAATATGCATTGATGCTCTTCTTTTCATGCTTTTTTGTTAATCGGGAGAAATGAATGAGAAATCAAGAAACAATATACTTGAACAGAAAGAGAAATTTTTTATATTAGCTAAAAAGGAAAAAGCCATTGGGATTAGATATTGTATGAAGGAGAATATAAAATGCTCAACTGCTTTTAATTTCCGACTGTAAGCATGACTTTGCATTGCTGGCCTAATTAATTAATAAATTAAAAATCGATGGGAAGCCTAGCTTATTGTAGAACAAGAACAAAGCTCCATGAACGAGTATATACAAATTTATCTTGTACAATTAAGAAAGCAGAAGAGGTAGTAATGTACACTGAACATGAGAGAAGTAATAATTACGGTGAAAAACAAAGAAAGAGAGAACCTACAACTGAAAATTACCATAAATATGTAAAGTTACATAGGCAGATTTAAGTAAGTTCATAAAGAACTCTACATATACGAATTCAATCAATATTACAGTTAGCCGTTAGTGAAAGTGGAGCTATAATATACAGTGGTTTTTGTACTTCTATAACTAAAACTGTGTCTACAAATGAACGCGTGGTTGTCATACTTTAAATGTTAGCTACTACAACACTACAAAATGTTTTTTGGTGCCTAAAGACTTCGTGTGCCTAATAATTAGGCTTTCTAAATCGTTTCTATTCTTGCCTGAGTAAAATTTTTGAAAATTCGGTGTAGATATTTTACTCGTATTATTGTGGCTGATTAATCAGTTTCAAGATAATACAAGCTTTCAAAACATGCACACCTAAGTAATTTACAACATACCTGTTTAAGGTGACTCTGTTATTGCTTATCCGTGTGTACGCAGCGAGAACTCTTATGGTAAACGAAAGCGTCTTGAAATATATGCTAACTTTGTCGTTGCTCCATTTTAACATCAGCACTAATACACAAATACTCACAGTAACTGGTAAAAGAATGCGGCATTCACGCAGCTTTTTTAAATGAAATGTGTCGATAATTTCATTTCTACCTGAAAATTCGTTTTTAAAAAATTTGGTTAACTAACATGTAAAAGGGCACAACACAAAGTGTAACGTACTATTATTAGTGCGTAAAATGGGTACATTTTCTCCACAAAAATGTGCCATATTCTTTACGTTATGCTTTTTGCAAAATTATTTGGAACCATGTGGAAAGTAAGCACAAACTATAAATGAAGTAGTAATTTCGTTATTCAGTTTTTTGCGGAAAGGAAGGAATTGAAGGAAAGATGAATCATTTCATTTTGCCTTGGGCTTAATTGAAGCTCATGCGTTCTCCACATAGAATGAATAACAATCCTAGAATCTAGACGGATGGTCTAGTTAATAAAAAAAAATCTAGGAAGCATCATCTCACTAATAATAATAATATGGGTTCATGTACTGCATGCAATATAGCTGCACAACAAAAGAAACATCTGCTCTGCTTGTAGTGTTATATAAAAGGCATAACCGAAAAAAATCTTACTTTCACGTTCCCTTTCAATAATAATGTCGGGAGGAATATATGGACATTTGCTCTCCATTTTCTACTCGCTCATTGGGAAACCATGCATGCAGAGAAAAAACAAGCTCGACAAACTAACTGGAGTAAAATAACACTTCAAGTGAAACCAAACCAGCAAAGAACGTGAATTTCCTCATTCTTTTTCTTTTGATGCAGTAACTTGTACGCAGCAGAACTAACTCCCTATACATTTTTTATGTAGTTCAATGTCATTTGCTACGAATGGTTCAATATTTTGTATAAAAACAATGGTAGTAGTAGTCTGGCCCTGGCCACTTATCTTCTTCACTCGAGACGTCTATTTAAAAAGTAGCTGGGTACGAAATACTATTCCGTCAGGCTACAATTCCTATCTTTAAGATGAATTGCCTGCAAAAATAAATTTTCTCTGTGTGAAAAGGTATAAGCAAAAACAAAAATGAGAAACAAATAGTTTTGCATCCACCAGCAGAACACTTACACTTGGCATTTTAAGAAAAGGATACAGATAAAAACCCACGATTTGTACTTGCTTACAACAGATATTTTCTTCTACTAAAAATTATTCTATTTGTTACAAAAATTCTTACATGTAAATGAGCAATAATACAAGAAACAAATTTTTTACTGAATTTTTTAAAGCTTTATCGTATACTTTAACTTAACTATATTGTCCTGTTTGCACACCTATAAATTTAGCTATATATAAATTTAACTATCTATAAATTTTAGTTACAAATTCAGTAACCAAATGCACATGTACATATGTATATGTAAGTAACTCAAATCACTGTCCTGTGAATGCTCCTCTCTAGCAGAAAATTTTTTAACGATTGACAGTCACGAATTATACGTCATGCAATAGTAAAAGTTCCCTAACCTTAGTTTTTCCAGTGTGGACAAAAGTACAGGCAGGAGTTGATAGATTCCATCTTTGTCCCATGCAATAATAGGTAGCAAATTCCTGACAATCCGGACTACTCAAAAGACGTGAGTAAAGTGTAATTCTGACCAGAAGTTCCGGTCATGGTTGTTGTCAATCACAGTTGCAACTACAGTAGCATATATTAGAAAACAACTGTACAACCACAAAATTCCGACCCAGATTTATATCTCCGCTTTGACCATTAGCGTTTAAATTCGTTTCAATTAAGGCATATTTATTTGCTTGCTTGCGGCTTTCATGCTTTTTGCAGTGTTTGCCGTTACATGAAACAGTATGATGATGATGATCATTATGGTAAATGAGATGGAACAAAATTCTTGCCAGTATAGCTCTTTTTCTGCCGTCTTGCAATAAGCGTGTACTAAAAAGGAGTTGCACAGGGATTCTTTAGCGTGATTTCAACATTTGTAAGTGATTATGATATAGTAGCTATATAATGTTTGAAATCGCGCCATGCGCTTGCATTGCTCAATCAAGAGGATAGTAGTCGTAAGTTAATCAAAACACAATGCCAAGTGCAGACGTGGTGTGGTGTGTTGTATTTAATTTACTTTAATATAATTTAATTTGATTCGATGACGTCCTTGTCAATGTCAGTCAATGGTACCCAATTATTACGTATAGTCATTCCTTCCTTGTTCCTTTCCCTAAAACAAGCACTCTCGTCATATATTTCCTTGAGATAATCATTATACCCATGCCATGAAATTGCTTTTGTGAAGATACATAGAAAGAATTTGTTGTTCACTGCAGGAATTAATGGGTATTATCCAATCATATGCACAAATTATTTTGTGCTACAATTTTTTGTATCTGTAAATCAGCATATGAAACCGAGCTGGCAACTAAATTTAATTGTTTTGTGGTGACCAACTTTCAATCTTAAATGTCTTAATCAATGCCTGATAGTAAACAAGAGTAGATAACATATTTGATTACATCACATACTATGATATCTGTCAGTCTACAGTGCAGACTGTATAATATGAAAGAAATCGTCGCACAATGACACTTGATGAACGTTGGAAATGACAGAAAATATGATCCATACAAAATATTTCCGGGTATCTGCAACTTTTGGCGTGTGTTAAATTTTTATAACATGAAGTAGAATAACGAAATAAGAACAAAAATATTCATAATTAAGGTTTGATTTGTGCGTTTTTATTCATTTTGAAACGACAACAGCACCAGTTAGATACGCAATCATATCAAGTCTTCGTGGATGCATTCCGCAGTCAATCTTTAGAAGTTGCGTAAAATTTACTTTTTTTCTTTTGAAATTTTATTTTTTTTACTTAAAATTGAATATATCAATCCGTTTTGGTATGAGGAACCCTTTTGGGTTTGGTAAAACGGTGTGCAATTAAAGTTGCTATAATGCCACCAACAGAAGACATTGCTGCAAGCAGAAATGGTCCGTCACTAGAAAAACTAAGCGCCACACCAGCGGCTGTCGGTGAGATCATTCTTGCCAATGACGTAGCTGATTGACTTAATCCAAGAATGGTACCAAGATCATTATGATGACCCTCAAGTGACACAGCAGTAATTCCCACTCGTAAAAATGGATTTAAAGCACTGACGGCTACCAGCATTGTGGCCGCAAGCCAGTAACTTGATGACCAGAATAGTGTTAATAGAACAGCCTACAAAAAAGATTTTGATTCATTATACACACAAATGCACTGTAATTTACATACATCAGTATTCATTAAAAACAAATTTAACTAATTTATATCCTTTACTTACGGTTTTAAGAATTCCACTGATTACTACCATGTAAAACGAATTTCCCTTATAAATGTATGCATTTACCGGACCTACTCCAAAGCCGAGTAGAGTACTCATTAAAGCCTGAAGTGAAGTAAGGTAGCCGCTACTCACAAGACTCGAATTGTACTTGTCTTGCATCACTAATGTGAGGTTTTCTCGAAATACTAATGTAGCAAAACTAAATAGAAACCGAACTGCTAATAAAAGTATTGAGTGGATATCGGTGCCGATTACACTAGATTTTGTATTAGAAAGGTCAGATTGATTTTCTTTATTTGCCTTATTGTCCTTAGCTGCTTTGCTTTTTGTCTTGGGTGAATTAATAAGGCGAGATGGTTCCGGAACCAAAATGAGAAGTAAAACTATAATATACAGAATATTTTTCCATAAAAGATTTGTATTTTAAAACAAGAGTAAATTTTATCCAGTTTAAATTCAATCAATCATACTTACCTGCATTAAATACAAATGCCGCAGATGACAGGTAACAAACGAGTTGAAATCCGTTTTCCATATATGTAGCAACATAAGAACCACATGTCGGTCCTATTATAAAACCCATGGATCCAAATGCATTAAAATTGCCTATAGCGTACGATTTATCTTTTGAGCTTAATTCTGACACTATAGATTTTCCTATTGTCTGAGTATGTTTAAAAATCCCTGAAAATAGAAAAAAACCATATTTATATATATATAAATACATTATTCTTTACATGCTTCATATAAATAATTTTAAAACATACTTTAAAATTGTATTTACCAGCCAAGATGCGAGCGACAAGCATCATGAAAATATTAAATGACAAGCCTTGCACAACGTAAGCAACGGCTGTAGCTAATAATGATATTATCAAGACTATTTTTTGTCCGTATTTATCACTTCCCCAACCCTAAAAGAAAATGTTCCAAAATTTTTAATCACGGGACTAAAATACGCTAGCAAAAAAATTGCAAAGACTTTTACCATAGCTGGGCTGGAGATTAGTTGAATTGCCCCATACGCCGAACCGATTAGTCCAGTCATAAAAGGGGAAGCACCTAGATTTCTCATTCCATTGCTCAATATTGGCATGAAAAGGCTTACTGCCATTAAATCCTAGATATTTTCAATAGATCCACTTTTTATAAACTGTACTTTTATGAACAGTGAAACTACAAAATTATTTTAACCATTATTAATTACCAAAAAAGCCATAAAGTAGAACACATATATCGTTCTTCTTCTCAAGGATATCACATTTTGAAATTTTGAAACTACAGTGGACAGACCCGAGTTTGACGTCTGACCAGGTTCATTATTAGTTCTTAGGGAACCATTGCTACCACTGGGGATAAAGCTAGTCCCTCCTCCTCCAGCAGTAGTAGAGGAGGACGTTTGTTGAGTTCCATGAATTGACGAGCACATTGTCAAAGTCAAGGTTTCAAAAAGACTATTCCAGATGGTCACTTTACAATGGGGCCATCAAGTTGACTTAATACAATCAGAGAAGCACACATCACGTGTTGATAAATTCTTGTGATAACGATGAAATGATATGTCGAACAAAACTCAAACAGAAACAGTTTGTTGTAACTGCGACTGATTATTGAGAGCAAATATTTACATACTTGTGTAGGTATTTACATTATTTATACGCGTGCTTGTTAGCTAAATCTCAAATTAACTGGAACAAATCGCAGTTTTAAAAATCGTGCTAAAATCACAGATGTATTGTATATCAAACTTTCAAAAAGTTGTAAAACAAGGAAAATAAAGTTTATACTTATAATGATGCTGCTGTCCCAATTTCATATATGTGCTTTTTGTGAGCTTATTATTTTTTAAAACCAAATTTGCTCATTAGTCCTTCGTAGAGGTTGTGCTCTTTCGGCACATTCGTCGCCAGTATGAGCTCATATTAAACCCCTTATTTGGCAGGGTGTCAGGATAAAATTATTCGATGCAAAACCTCACACATAGAGCACGTTTCCATTTATGTACATCAATCAAGAAAGGACAAAGAACCTTGTTTTTACGATGAAGACAGGTTGTGCGTTTGTGTATTGTAAAAATTGTGGTAGGTTCTTCTCAAAGCGGCTATTCCAGCTATATATGAACAATATGTATAGTAATTTTTGGAGAAAACAGCAAAATAGTTGCCGTTGTGCGAACTTTGTTTCACAATGATTCAAAAAATAGAATAATTGTTTGTTGTGCAGACTAATTTCTTTAATGTTAGAGGACAAACGTAATGTATTTGGGCTAGTAACTAGTCGCTAGTTGAACAAGTTAAGTGGTACAGATAATGTATGCCAGATTTCGAATAAAATTTGGGTGTATATGTATGAGTAGTAATTTCAGTCTTTACTTTAAATTGACTACTGGCTGTTTGAGTGAGCTGAGGATTATAAGTGCACATTTTTTCCTACAACCGCAACAGTTGTGTTTATGGTCTCATCAAACAACCCGAGTCACCTGGCTGAGTAGAAGAAATAGAGTATAATTCAATGTAATACTTGCAACGTGTAGTAATGTGTGCGTAAGCGTATATAGTCATTTGCTTTGTCAAATTAAGATTCTAAAGCTCGGCATAAATATTTGCTTCAAACAGCATTGCATTGCACGACGATTGTGCAGACAGCATAGAATAAGTATAATCTTACTACATGGTACAACAGACTCACCATGAATAATGATGATACTTAACAGTGACGCAAGAGAGATGATGAAATTCTATGTAGGAGGAGAGTAAAGCCCAATATACTTTCTCTCTCATTAATTGAAACAAAGTTGCTGCAAAGTTTATCAAATTTGCATGCATATTTTTGTTTTGCATTGAAAATTTAATTTTGTCTTTTATACTTACCTTTTTGCGAGTTTTATTTACATCCGGAAAATTATGAATACAAATCAGGTGGATAATCAAAATGTGAGGATTTCGCCATTTTTTGGTGTCTGCATATGGTGTGCATAGTGCATACACATGTATATGAGAGTTTATCATTTATCAGTGAATTTCTTTTATCTTAATAGCCTAGTAAATTATTGCGACATTTACAATGTATACATCCAATTAGTTAATAGGTATTTGTTTTTAAAAACTTTTGGATTATAAATACCTATTCTGACAAAACCATGCAGCCGCAAAGTCAAAGAGCTAAATCGCATTGCAATTATTTTAGTTTCAATGACTATGTAGCTAATTGTCCAACTCACCTTGTAAATTGTAAAGCCGACAAAAAATGCGCCTGAATATAGAAAAACAGCAATAATGACCTTGAGTGCGTGGATTGACAAATAAATTATGTACATACCTATTTTACTTTATTGAGTCAGTAGTTTCATCCTGTGTGCTCAATAAATGGCATGTAGAAAGCAATGACAATGATATAATAAATAACTAAATAAATAAATATAATATTAACTGTAAGTACTTTTGTAAATGCTGATGTTGACCACAGAACAGAAGTGCTTTTGCTTTTGCAAAAAGAAATACAACGTTTACCTAATATTTTTTTAGGCTTTGTTCATTCAATTTCAACCCCACATACTTTTCTTAAAACCGTTTTCACAACCGCAATGTTTTCTGGAATTGTGCTTCCCATTTTACCTGTCATTGACGATGGCGAATCAAATGAGAATATTTGCAATGACACTTTTAACATTTCAAGAATATCTAACAATGATGTTTTAAGTTCGTCAGCAGTGATCAAACCATCTTCATATTCTTTTTGAATACGAAAATAAATTGCTTGTTGTAATTCATAAATTGTTGAACCTACAACAAAAAGAAAATTGAAACAAATCATTAATTCTTCTGTAAGGCGAAATAAAATTGTATTTTTTATGTGTAGTAGTATATGCATACCCCGTATACGCGACAGTCCCGGTTCTAAAATATTGGTAACTTCCAATACTTTTCGACAAATCTCCTCTTTTCTCTTTAGTGAGTCTAAGCTGAGATCAGCCATTGCCCAACCCTTTATGCGTCCATAATATTGTGACAAGGCGTGAAGAATAGAAACCATCAGAAAATGATTAGGATGGACGCTTATGCCCGAATGTTTTTGCAGAAGACATTCTAGCAACTCAATCACACTTTGAACTTGTTCTGCTTCTTGAATTTCATCTTTGATACTTTCCACCATTATTTCTATAGATTTGTTTGGAACTTTATTGTCGCAATTGTTACAATTCCAGACTGGAGCAGAAACAAGAGGATCCTTTGGTAGCAAATAGCCTTCTTCGCAAGCTTTACATTTAGTAGCTGAAAAATACGTTCCCATTTCCGTCGGATCCTGACAACGGGCACAGCAGCAATCAAAAAGTTTTGATAGTTTGATATGTGTTCTTCGATCTAATGTTCCGTCCAAGGTATGGGTATACGTTGTAGTTATCATATCACCTTTCTTTAGTGGAATGACATTCCGAACTATCATTCTGTAGTCGTCTGTGATAGAGTGGTGGGTATTGGAAATGCATTCGTGTGCCATGAGGGCCACATCAGGAAACATGCCACAAACACTGCACAATATATTAAACAAATGTAAAAGACTAACTTTCTAATTTGCCTTACTGCTATTCTGCTTTTACTACTTGGTCAAATAATAAATTATGCAATAAATCATTGGTCCAAATACCTAACGACAGTTTTGTCTTTTCGGATCTCAAATGAATTAATGTCAGAATACCCCACAACGGTATGAATTTCCATTGGTTCCACATTCACCTGAAAAACATCTCGTAGAAATTGAACCACGTTAACTTCATTCCTATTCCAGAGTCCTTCCAACTCTTTACGCAGGGAGTTGTGATGTTCCATTGTGATTAGCTTGGCCCATTTTTTTGGATTCAGTTCTTTCAAACGTAGACAACGAATCGTCAAAACGCATTCATATACCGGATGATGTTTATCATAATCAATTACTTTTGGAAACGCTCTTTTTCTGCGAAATATTTGACATTCGTTGTCTGCATGAACGGGTTGCTGGAATATGATTTATTGAATAATTAATTACGTATATAGAAAGACATACTTTTGTTTCAATGTTGATGTTACATGAATTTCAATTCTTTTACCTCTTCACATTCCTTACCACAAAGGGGGAACCAGCATTTAGTACAAAAATATGACCCGTCTACTCTTTTATAGCAGCCAAGGCAAAGAGGTAGCGTTTCTTGCTTGGGTCCAATGGCAAGCGCATCCTCATCCATGATAATTGTTCCGGCTGGTATATCTCTTGCTGCAACAACGTACCGGCCCATTACCTCATTACTTTTAACTGTCCAAATTCGACAATTGTTTTTGTGCTCTTTCTTCCAGTGCTGCTTTTGATGCTCCGCAGAGCAATAGGCCACGGATCGACATGCAGAGCATAGCTTGTCTGCTGCTTTGTTACAAATCGGGCATGTGTTGATACTGACGCTAACGCCATTCCCATTGGAACAATTAGCACTATCATCACCACAACTGGTAGCTGAACAGGTTGGATTCTTTTTGTCCATTATAAAAATGATGCAAAGTTACAAAGGGATTAAAGGTACTTAAAAAACCTTTTTAAATCAAGTTAATCAAAACACTTTAATTTTAAGACCTTTTTTTTTACAAAGACAAGGACAACCAACTCAACAAGGAATACCAAATCTTTTCGAAGCACACATTTTCTCTTCTACACTTATAGTGAGTGGTACGTGAAATTGAATGAAACATTTGCACGTAAATTGAAATTGTACGCATCGATAAAAATCGTAAAACTTCTCTCTCCTTTTTATTACGAATTCACTCTATTTCGGGAAACCGTTCCTTTTTTAAGTAAGAAAGTAAGAGGATGAAAAAAAATCTTCGACTTGCGGACACCAACTGAATAGCTGAAATATGTAAACATTCAACGAAAAAATCTTCACTTCACGGGTCGTGATATATGCTTCCGTAGCAAAAATTGTGTATTCTGCCAAGAAATTTTAAATAGAGAACTCTGCTCCAACGGAAGCGATTCATGACACGGATGGGGATCATATATAATATGCAGTGACACAACAGTTGTATAGATGCAATCTCTATACAACTGTTGTGTTGCATATCTCTATATTGGTGGTGGTAATGATGTTGTTAGAACTGTTCAAGAGCGCTAGGTGGAAGGTGGAATGATGACGAATGACACTACTACTGTAGCATTTCATAAGCCAATGCCAATCTTTTTTCATCAGTTTCGGAATAACATAATGCTACGTATTACATGAGAACTGGAGGAGAAAAATGAACCAATGAGGAGGATGTGGATAGGCAGGTGAAGAAGCTATACATAATGCTGTCAGTTAGGGTTTAGGAATGATTTTTCACAAAATATAAGGAACATTAAATTTCACATAAAGCGATAACGCGACAAAGTTTACAAAGCCTGTGTAATACTGTGATCTGAAAAATGCAAGTTTTCTACAAACAGCATATAACGTAGCTTAAAAATAATCTACTTTTCCCTTCTTTCCATGTGCTTAGCCATTAGTACATATTTCTTTTCACTCCTCTCTTTTGGTGACTGACTTACATACATGGCCACATTATAAGGAACTAAAGAACATTACCTAATTATGCGCATACATTTTATCTATAACAATGTATGTAAGTTGCATTAAAAAGTTTTACATACAGAAGCTTGAAAATATTTACGTGTGTACAAAAGCTAAACTAGACATTTTGTGAACGAAAAGCACATGGGATGAACGAACGTTTCGAAAATATAAATAGCACGAACGCAACTGCCACGCTCTGCATCTGTGCACTTTAAATGACAACGTGACAAGGAAAAGTGATGAAGCAATGAATACGAATATATATAAATAAACAGATAGCCGGCTAGACATTGACTAGAGTACAGAGAGGAGCAAGCTCTTTAATGATATTACTCTATTAGTCTGGCCTTCCGTCTGTCCATTGACTGATTGCAAACAATTTCAAATGGGGATCACTGAAAAGGCAATGACAACATACAAACGAAAAAGTAAAGGTTTGAAGAAACGACGATTTAAAATTTTTAATCAGTTGGAACAAGGCATGTATGTGACAACAATTATTGACATGTCTTTGAATTCTGATTTATGATGTCTGTTTTTGTCTGTGCCGCATTTCGTATTCATTACTATAGATTGCATCTTTGCATTATTCTTACTTCCAACCGAGTTTCAATTGACATTTTTATTTTCAAATTTCAATTTCATAAATAAAAGGTGTTGGCATACTAAACATTTTACGGTTGAGGCATGCATTGAGGCGACCGTAACCGTTGTAAATAAGCAAAACAAAAACTGATTTCAATTCTTCTACATTCTGTATTCGCTCAAAATTTCGTATTTAATGTCTTAAACGTGAAACGGGTCTTCAGTCGGTCGGAGAATGGTCCAATGGGGTACAATGATACTCTACTTTTACTTTTTGTGTCCTAACTCCTATCTCTAACTAAACGTCTTTTGCCTTTTGGATTGAACATTTTTTTGCAACAAATACAAAATGCAATCTTATGTTATGCTATAGACCATGGCTTTTTGCAAGGGAAAAGTAAAAGATTTAGTATGTATAATAAATAGTTTTAATAGCAATGAAAAATGAAAATCCTAAATTTCTACTTAGGAATTTAAGCTTTCAATTTTCACCTCAAAGGTAGATGAGCCGATGGAATGGAAATGGAAGCTTAAAACATCTGTAGTAAATGCGTATTTACGTAAGTATGTTACACTTACACAAGCTATTAACCGTGGTACTTACATAGTATATATCAAAGTAGCTTCTACCTTCACCCCAAGTGAGGAAATGTATAGCGGTCTCAAAACACAATGTATACTTTTAAACCGTGTTTTTATTAGAAAGACCAACTTGCTTGGATTATCCCAACTTATCAGCAGTAAGTAAACATTCTGCCAGTCCTTAACTCGCTGTTCGAGAGAAGCTGAGTTCACCTCCCCTCTCTCGGTGGTTTTGTAGTGTAAATGTCAGTTGACACAGCCAGAAGGTATCGTGGAAAAGTATTTCTTGATCGATAACTTACATACAGTTAATAAAACATGATATTTTATGAAATCAATATTTTAATTTTGTGCCACTTGTCACTTGTGCCAAATGTTTGGACTACGATTCCTTTTGCGTGTGTTTCTGGAAAATTAATTAGTAAATTAGTATTTTTGTTGGTGTTGATTATTGATAGGAACTAAGAAGCTGTCAACGGATGACTGATATCAAAATATTGTAATAGTTCCGGTCATTTGTGAATACACTACACTCGCAGAAACATAATTATGGTCAACCTAACTGGTCTGTTAATGATGCCCAGGTCTATGAGGTTTATGGGGTTAGTATTAAGTTTTGTGACCTTATTGCTGAAATGATTTATTATATTTTAAGGGACAAATAAGTAGTACTCTTGTTTGCTTTATGCAAACAAGACCTACTTATCAATACCAATTCTTCCTAAAACTGTCCCAAGTAAATACCTACATATATTATCAGAATAACCTTAAAGAAGCTTATCCATTACTAGTAAAAGATTGAAACTTTTGTTCCTGAACTAATATAATTTACTAATCAATGGCATTTATTATAACTTATTCAATGTGTGCCCAATTAGACTGCCCCCTAAGGACGGATACTGGAGGAAGCGACAGGTCCTGAAACTTACGTCTCATTTTTACGGTCGAGCTCGAAATTGCTTCTCAATAGCCATTCGGCGGTTGCAGAAATCGCTGCTGTATGTCACCGCAGGCAGAAAAATTAGAAAGAGAGCTATTATAGACGTGTGGGAAAAAAGACTAGATGCAGGGTGCCGGGAACTAGGTAATATGCCACAGGGTTCCAGTACAATGTTAGAAGGTTTAGCCAGGTCTAATGTGTTACTTAACAGGCAGAGTTTATCAAATATATGTGTATGGGAGCCAAGGTCTTTTGAAGCAATAAATAAAATTGCTGCGGTAAGAGCAAGAGAGGAAAAGATTGCTAGATATTTGGGGCCTTTCCCCAAAGGGGTTTTGGGTAAACTGTAGGTCGTTTTTAAGTTGCGTCGAAGATAATTTAGTTTAGTTAATTTGTATTCCATATTGTTACACGAAAACAGTCACTAGTAATAAAGTAGTCATTTTGCTGAAAAGAAAAATGTACTTGAAGTTAACATTTTTTGATTTTCTCATAAACATTTTACAATTAAAAAGGTTGTAACGAAATAACACATTCATCCCTTATTCATCCAGTAATTTTTATTTCACTTTTATTTGATTTAACAGTTGTTGCTTGCTTGTTTTTCCCGATCGGCCATTTTGTTATTTTATATGTAATTATATCAAACACACATTTTCTGTAAGAAATTCAACAACGTTTTGAATCAAATTTGAGTATCTGAAAGATTAATCTGTAAAGTAACGATCAAATTTTCGACCGTATTTTCTAGTTTTTGAAAAAATAATTCTCCATTCAGTTTTAAAGTTAGCTTTTCATTTCATTGTCTACCTTATAATTTACCATTTATACTAGTCACTTTTTTGAAAAAACCAGGAAAAAAGCCACTAATTGTTGTAATAATGCAAACCAGAGAAATGCTAGTATTCTCTGATGCAAACAATCAAAATACTATTGAGCTACCAAGTAAGTGTTAAATAATCGAATCAGCAGTTATAATGAGCCCGAATACGGAAATATACAGTTTTATCGCAAAGGTAAAGTAGAATACGTACTCAATTTTTGAATCTGTTTGATTAGTACAACAATTTTTGGCCTAGAAAATTTAGAAGAAATAATAAGTTTTATTTTAAAACACACAAACTCTTTAATTGTATAGTCCAAGTTCTCGTTCCTTTTTCAGCCTCCTCCATTCTATTCGAACTTCTTATCATCTACGTTCTGAATTGAATTTTTGTTTATTGGAAATATACGATAAATAACATCTCGTAGTCATAAAATTAGTAAATAATCGCTTATAGGTTTAGATATGTTCATTAGTCTTCGGTTTATCTAATTGTAATCACAATTTAAAAACACAAAGAACACAAAGGACAAAGACAATTTTATGTACGGTAGAGGGTTATATATAAATTCATTAAATTTGCTAGGTATCCTGAACGAGTATAGCAAAAACAATAATTTTCGTAGTGTGATTCATATTAAAGTTATGTCGTTTTTATACTTGCAAACCGAACCCAATTAAATATTTTTAAAGTTATTCAGGGTCAGGAGTTGCATGATGCATCCACGAAAACAGAACAAAGAATACCCATAAATGAAGAAATATAATGTACAGTGACATGCCCAGTCTAAGATTAGGTCTTTTTCTTAAAGCTAAACCAAACTGACAAAACACAGAGTCAAGCTGTGTGTAAATTCGTTTCATTCTGGCGGAAACTCTGGAATCCCACGGCGACTCACTCAAATACAATGGCTGACTTGCTATCACTGTCGAACAGCAAAACACATACATATACAAAGGTTAGTAAATTGACGGAAATGTTGTATTTTAGTGTAGAAAGTGCCTTACCAGTTTGGGGAAGGCCACTATGGCAAAACTCATTACTCTCAACTCTAGTAGATTCCCGTAGATCATTTCTAAGTCTTTCCACTTCAATTTGCAGAAGTTGTTTATCGGTGCTGAGGTCGTTAATAAGGCTTTGTTTCTCATACAGGGATTGAGAAAGTGCGCTTACTCTTGTTTTCAACTTTGATACTTCCCTGTCATCGGCATTACTACCAACTACATGACCATTATTTTGACTTATTCGATCAAAGGAATTGCTGTTATTGATTCTATTACTAGCTTGTTTATATTGGGTAACTAAGTCCTCAGACTTTTTTCTTTCATTTTTCTCTCTTTCAAGTTCAAACTGGAGAGATGTTAATTGTTGGCACACTTGAAGATTTTCACTTTGCAAGCTGGCTACAGTTTCTTTTTCCAATTTTAGCTGTCCACCAAGATCTTCTGTATAGCACCGCAACGTACTTACTTCTTTTTCTAAACGAATATTGTCATCTTTCAGGCTGTCAACGATGGCACGGGTCTGAGATATATCAGCTTGAAGCAGTTCACGTTCATTCCTAAACAAATACAAACATCAGATCATCATTGACCACCGGTTTATTGTTTACTCTTTACATTTAACACGCTTATTGAATAGTATCGGTGAAATGAACTAGAATTTTACTTTAACGCTGTAATTTCAGCTAGCAATTCATCAGCAGGATTTGAACTTGCATCACCGTGTGGTCTTGGACTACTATCACTTTTTAGGGATGCAATGAGCTCATCCTTATAATTCAGAATTGATTTGGCTTTCTCCTTATAGTTGGTAAATTCCTTTTCCATGGATGACAACGTTAACTTCATTGAAAGAACATGGTTTTCTGCCGTTTCTGCCTGTGATGAAAATAGTTCAGTTCGTTGTTGTAAATTTTCATTTTCAGACTTCAGCTGGGCATTTTCTAACAGACATTGCTCAAGTTTTTGAAGACTATCTTGGGAAAGTTCTAATTTTTGCAGTGCTTCCAAAGCATGCTGGTGGCGTGATGAAATATCCTGTATTTTCGTGTCTCTTTCCTACGAAAAATGTTTCCATATTTATTTAATGAAATCGCATGTGCAATAAAATGTTTTAATCTTATAAATGTAACCTTACCTCAAGTAATTTTCGTAAATCTCGTTCTTCAGCCTCATTCGAATGCCGGGCTGATTCAAAAGTCGCCAATTTTTTCTGATATACTTCCAACTTTTGCTTGAGGTCATCGTGTTCTGAAGTAAAAAATGATTATGTAATAATTAAAACCTGTCTTTTATATATTTTATTTGTGGGGAAACAAACAAGTTCTGTCCTGCTTACCTTTTTGCAGCTTTCTGTGATTTTTTGTTAGCAATTTCAACTCTTTAGCTTGAGTTTCCACCTCATCCTTAAGAATTAGACTTTCATTAATTCCTCCGGTGGAATCACTTGAATTTAAATACGCTATCAGGTCCTCTTCACTTGCTACATCTTTTACAGTGGTAGAACTACCTACATTTTTGATACTCGTGTTGGGTTTTTTCTCTAATCCATTCTGAATTAGTGGTGCATTATGTGTTACACTACCAGTATTTTCTTTAGCTTTTGAACTGGAAGCACTTTCAGACTCTTTATTATTCAATGTCCTTGTGTTTGATTGGACTCGTGATTGCTTTTTGTTGCTTTTAACTTTGCTAGAACTACTACTACTATTTACAGTGCTACCAGTATTATCAGTTGATGTAGACACCACGGTGGAGTTTTCAGTGTTACTGATTGTACGAAAGCTACGATTTGATTCCACCTCACTTGGCTCTATAAAAGGTTCTGATTTCTTTGGCCTTGATTCTTTTTCATTTTTTGTACTGCACGGAAATAAAAAAGCAAGTAAATATTACAGTAAGTAAATAAAAGCGAATAGTACGTATTCAGCTCAGTTTTAATGCAAAGTTTACCTTGTTGTAGTATTTAACGCAACTGCAGCGTTTTTGTCTATTTTATTAAGAAAATCTTCCGCTTTCCCAGCGATATCTACTAACCACGACATTTTTATTATCGGTACTTCTGCAACTTGAGTCGAAAATGTTACTAAAAGTGTTGGTTGATATACCAGAGCGAGTTAAATATAAGTGCTATATTATATTAATCTTTATGAAATTTAATCGTATATGTTATAGTCACTATTAAGTCCTTAAACGAAAACATAGGTACTGGTACTATTTAAAGTCTGCCATGATGAAGACAAGACTCAAGAGACACAGACAACTCTCAACACTATGCTCACAAAATACAAAAAGCGGTTGCTTTGTTTTAAAATCTAATCAAAAATTTAAATAAGCAGGAACTAGAGCATTTTTTATCTTCGAGTTCTGGTCAAGTTAATGACAAATAAGGTACTTCATTTGGAAATTATTGAACTTAAATATATTTGACAGCTGTTGCAGCATCTGATGCCAACACAAGCCAATTAGTTGCATTAAATTGCTATTTGCTTTTTAAAATCAGCAAGTCACATTTTCCTCTTTTCCGTAAATTTTCGCATCCATCCATCAAACTTAAACAAAAGAATTCACTGCTGAATTTATTTGGCAGAATGTTTTGCCAACAAATATTACATTTTCTCAACGTGCCAGGCGTCCATCGAGAAGACAGAAAGTTTAAAAAAAATTAACTACCACATTCTTAACTACAACCTTTGACTTCGCAAACTAACACTCGCTCGTTATAAAATCCCTAAAGATGCATCTCGTCAAAATTGACTGAGATTTTTGAGAGTGCTTAGTGGGAACTCTCTAACAAGATTGCACATCACACGTCACCACCGTCATCTTTATATCAGAAGGATGCACAGCGTCAGCGTACTGTATTGTTCACTGTGTGTTTTGTCTCTCTAACTCTGCAGCTGTTTTAGAAGATTGATGCGTAAAATGAACGAACATACAAGTAAACATTACAAGCACATACATAGTCGAATATCCAAAGTAATCCAAACAAGTTGTGGCCCACATAATAATGCATGGGCTGCGCTGGCGCAGCGTTACATTGTTTTCATACGGTTTTCATTGTTGTCTGTATGTAATCGTAATCTACTGATCTCTACTACTTGCTGTAGAATAACCTAAGCTAAGGTATTTACAATAATGTGATCGAAATTAAGTGACATGATTCACTTGATAAGCCTAGCTTGTTGAACGACTTGGATATACATGGTGGTATGTGTGAACCTTCATATGTCTGTAGTCTGTTGGTGGTACACTTTTGCTATACGATGTTATATGAATTTACTACTGCTTTCATTATAATTTTAATTTAATTCAAAGTCAGATCAACTAAAATAATTTATTGTCATTTTTAAGCATCGGTTTTATTAAATGTAAAACATCCATCGTAAACTTTTTTGTTTACTTTGATCTTGTCTTATGGGAATGCAGTGAATACGATATGTCAGCCAGCGCAGCGTTCCAACAAAAATTATTTTCAACGTACCCCAAAAAATACTACTAGCCTTCCATTATATTAGTTCCATTTCTATCCTTAGAGACTAGACAAAAGGGTTTATTTAGCATACCGTGTACCTAACTAGCTGTAGCATTTTCATCTAAGCACTTTCTCCTCTCCGCTCCCATCCTTACTTTCACTACCTCACTGTTGTACTGTCATTCATCATACTCATCAAGTCATCATCGTCTTTCTCTTCATTTCCGCTTCTTCCGAAGAATTGTGAAACAACAGAATTACATGTAGGTAGTCCATTAACCATTGAACAATGATTTGCCTTTGCGTGCTTTTGACATTGACGAGAATTAATGATTAGCGTATCTGTAAATTAAAATATAAAGATGACAAAAATCCATGTAGAAGCAGGCGACAAGAAATAAAAGTTGGCATGCATGAATGAGAGAGCAAACATACCCTTAGAGAATATATATAAAGTATTATTATTTATATATCTATGAACATACCAAACTGAACCCAACTGGTCAAAAAGCATTACCCATCTTTTTAATTGTAAGTAAAAGTAAAAGGGAAAACTGCAAGGTTAAATGTTAAATGAAGTTGTGATTGTGAATCGCTTGAATGTTTTTTTGTTTTGGAGCAGATACATACCTAATCTCACCAACCTACATGTTTTGTTTTCATCCACTTTTAAATCGTTGAGATAAACAAACTACATATTTGAAAGTATTTTTGCTCAAAAACAAAATACATTCTGTCTTCGTACTCGTAGATACGTTTAGGTACATACTTAGGCGGTAAATTGTTCTCCTAGCTAAAAATATAGTCTATAGCGCAGCTGCAGCTCCTCTCTCTGCACACTTGTATCATACAAGTTGTATGCATTATTCTTGGAAAACCAACTTATTCATCCTTTGATATTTAATTTTTTTACAAACTTTGTTTGAAATTATTTTTTTTGGTTACATCTACATCAATTTATGTAACATTTGTTTACACCAAGACTACAACCGCAATCGATCATTTATTCTCAATTTCAACAATGATTTTATTATTTATTTTTAGTTTGTTGATTATTCTTTCTGAAACTAAAACATTATTTTTGAAAAAAATAAAAAAATACATAATCATTAAGAAATAAGTTATATTTGTGTGTAAGGTACAATTTTTATCTCACGATTAAATTGCTCTAACTGAACGGCTCGCTGTCTGTTTTTGACGACGATTTCATGCTAAGGAACTTGGTACTAGAGGAGAGCTCTAATGAACACACTTGTAAGTACGTATTTTTATGATATTTCTGTTTCGGAGATTTCCAGATTTAATTCAATAATTTTATTATCCTTTTTATCCTTTATTTGCGTACAAATTTATCTCCGATTGAGGACTGACTAAAATCTGTAGAAGAAGACGCCCCTTCACAATAACCAAGCATTATTGTAGCTAAGCTAGACAGACCACCGCACCGTCGTAAATAGTGATCATCTTTTTTGGTGAGTTCAGTGACTAGTGGTTCATGATATGAGCTCAATTAATTTTTTAAACAGACTTTTACAGCAAGGGGTTGTTTTGTTAGTCGAAAATTTATTTATTTTGATTTTCATCAGGGCATTCAAGAATGAAAAATGATGAGTAGGTAGTAATAGTTTTAAATGTGTTTATCATGCATTTATAGTGCATTTACCTTGCCGAAAATTTGTGAAAGATCTTTATTGCTTGATCAAGAATTTAGCTTTTGCATCCACTCTAGTACATGGACAATATATACATACATACATACTTGTACTGTACATATATTTACCATTTTTTATTCATAAACCTGCAGTATCCAGCCAGCCAGCCAGACTATCCAAATTCCAGAAGAAAGTATTATAGCCGCATAGTAATAAATAGTCTTTAGAAGAGTATGTTGCGTCGTAATTGTAATGTCGTCTGGCGACTCCTTCAATCTGCAATACAGCCAAATGACAGCAAAAAGTGTCCTTAAGTACAAATTTTCTCCAAAAGCATGCGGCGTAATGTTATCTTTTTGTGTGCACTTGAGATATAAGTAGCAAGTAAAGTAGCCAACATTTCTTTTTTAGACACAGTTAGAGAATAAAAGGTTCCATTGAAAGTAAAATCTTATTCTCATCAAATCTAGTCCTTTTAGCATAAAATCTGGCAACAAAAAAGTCAAGAAATATGTAGACCTTGGGGTTGTTGTTGTAACAGAGTTGACTTTGTTCTTTCAAGATCTCTTGCTATTACAGCAGTACGTGTTTACGTGCTTATGTTCCTCATTGTAGCAAGTTGTTGTGTGAGATCTGTGTAGTGGTAGTTGTGTCGTATGTATTATAATTTTTTGCCATTCTTTGGAATACAGGGCATCAAAGACCGTAGTGACTAGTGCAGTAAAGTAACGCAGCAGACTTAGGAGGAAGGAAGATAATATTAGAGGAGTATATATATGTATATATACATACATATAGTTATATTAGTATATTGCTCACTCACACTGCACAACATTGGCAGAACTGAATGTAAAGCATGCGGAAGATTTAGTTCTTTTCCAACTAAACTCGTGTATTAAAAAGATATCCAGGTTTGCAAATATCATCGTGTGTCCGTTACTTCGTCGAGGTGCGAGATACTCCTGAAAAAGATATAATCAGTGATGTTGTGTGTATTCAATATCATTGTCATTATTTAAAGCTTTTAATTAGCTGATAATGTTTATTCAAGAAAGCAAACCCTAACACTTGGACACTCCCCCACGTTCAAAATTGTCCATCCAATTTTTGTTACTGCTCAGTGAAATTATAAATATGAATCGGTCTGTGGGCCCTTCATATTTTTATGAAGATGAAGTTTTTCGAGTTGGAAAGTCGGGGGATGTGGAATTTGGGATGGTCACTGAAAATTGGGAGATGTATTCCAGTAGTGATGATGAAGATGTTCCAGGAGAAAAGGTTCTCCCAGGACAAGTCTGTGTTTCGTGGTATCCCAGGGGCAAGGAAGAAATTCTTGCTGAATCAAAGGTACTAAATCAAAGTTAATTTTTGTCGCATGTACCTAAATAAAAAATAGGTATGTATGGTTTGTAATTTTTAACTTTCACCTTTGTAAATTTTTTAGGTCAAACTTAGTGCCAGATCGCTGATGCCAGGAGATGTTGTTCGTCGGCTAATTGCAGGAAAAGACACCCAGAGAGGCTATTGTAGATCTGTAAAAGTTCGAGCTGCCGTCCAGGTTATTGGAACCAAAAAAGTCATTCCCAATATCGCAGCGTCAGATTTAATTCCTGTGCAGGTGAATAAATATGTATATTTTGTTAAAGTTTAATTTTTGGTTTGTCTAAAATACTTATTTGGCTAACCGATGTACATTTCGCTAAAATACTTCTTATTGATAACTGACAGAAATTAACACCGGAAGTTGCAGTTTACTTAGACACGTGGATTGGAGTAATTCGTGATATGAAATACAGACTTCATTTAAAGTTTTCTGACAATTCTACGTGTGAGGTTGATAGCACTCTTATATTGGAACATTTTGAAGATGTCAGAAGAGGTTTTGATAGCTTTCATGCATCAGACGTTTTCTACCCTGGTCAAAAACTGAGGGGTCCTATGAAATTTCTCAAAAATGCAGATTGGTCATACTGCTCAGACGACATGAAAAGAGCTAAAGATAGAAAGTTAGTAACCGTTGTGGTAACAGAGGTTTACCCATCTTCCATGTTTGTGCAGTGGCAATGGCAAACACCAGAGTGTCCGTTGGAAACGCCCCCGGAGAATATTGAATGGCAAAAGAATCCACCACCAGATTTAGTGAAAGGAGAAACTTTGAAAAGAGTGAAAACTTTGAATCTGTTTGAATCTTGCACTGTGCAACTTGGAGATGTAAGTTATTATACGCCAAAGGCTGGAGATGTTTTTATTGAAAAAGTTTCTTGGAGAAGGACGTTACCAACAATATCAAGCTGTACTATCGATACTGCATCAACCAACAATTCAGAAGGGAAAAAGCAAAGTGAAGTGCCTAAAACCGCTCAACAGGATTCTAAGCAAGATAAGCATTCGGAAAATGTAGTTAATGTACCCCCAGAAGTAGTGACTGAATCATCCCATGTCCATCAAGTGGAAGCAATGGATACGACGTCGGGGGTAGAAGATACTGAAAAAAATAATAATAGTGTCCCTAAAGGGAATACGGTAAGTTTCTCTGGAAAAAACTTTTTGTCGCGTTCATTTCTTTATTGGAATTCAAATTGGACTTATTAATTCCCCTCATGTTTGTTTTAGGGAACTACCAACAAACGAGCATTACCTCGTTTGTCAACTAAGGCGTTACGGAAAAAGAAGCTCAAAAAGGCCCGTCCCCCAAGTGTACCCCCGCCATCCATTGTGCAGTCCTTAGCATCCCGTGTAGTAGTAGAGACTGTTCATACAAACGCGCTTGTTGATGTTGTGTGGCAGGTTTGTATTATTTTTACCAATTTGTACCGCATTAGTATATCAACTGTACTGACTGGTAGTGTTTCAATTTTGAATGAATTTATTTGTGTAGGATGGAACATATGAGGAAGGCATCTCAAGTATTGAACTATATCCAATACATCACTTGGACGATCATGAATTTTTCCCTGGCGACTTTGTGATTAGGGCGGATTCGAGTGATCCCAGAACGTATGGCGTCATTCAACGTATGGATCATGCAGAACGAGTAGCTGTTGTGAAGTGGTTTGAAGCTTACTCGTACGCTGGTGAACAGAAACCAAGAGAGCTTGAAGAGGCGGAAATGTCCGTCTTCGACATAAAGGACCATCCAGACTTTCGTTTTCGTCCTGGGACTATTGTTATTCGAGTTGCTAATCTTGCTGGTCAATCTTGCGGCGCTGGTCAGATCATGGATAATTATCCTGATGGACAGGTGCGTGTTTGGTGGGCCAACTCAACGATGACTGCTTGTTGGCCACAAGATTTGTTTCGTCTGGGGGAATATGATTCTGACGAAGGTGAAATTTGGGATGATGGAGGTGTTAACTCGGATATTGAGGATGAAGAGGAGGACGATGACCCAGCAAGCGATTCGTCCTGGGTCACTGAGACAGAAGAAGAACTAAATGAATCTCAATCCGGACCCGAGTCTGTCCATCGTTATCATACAATCGGAAAACTGATCGATAAAATTCAGAGTACACTGGTGAAAACTCGTGAAACCATTGTTGCTTCTGGATCCATCTCAATTGAAAATGGAGTTGCTAATAGTCCATCCGTTGCAAAATTAGTAAATAATGAGCAACCCAGTTTAACGAAAAAACTATTGCTAATTTATAAGGATTGCCAGTACGTCAAATGTTTTGCATAAATATTTGTGTAATATTTGCTTAAGTTGTAGTATTGTTGTGTGGTTTTATTAAATCGAAATTAACTTTCATAACTTTTGATTCCAGGTATTTGGATAAAATGATGGGAACCAAGTTTTTTGAGGTGGACGACCTAAAAAATTGGTACAAAGGAAAAGAAGGAGTTTCTTCAAAATCACGTCGAATGATTGAACAATTTTCAAGAATGTTTGACATCCCTGCCGATGGAAAGACAGCTTTACGAAGACTCAGTGCAGGCTCTGAGTGTCAATTGCCTTTATCCTTAAGTGATCCTAAGTTAATTTGTACGAGTACGTCACAGACTTCGATTTCAACTCATTCAAAAGAGGAATCTGCAACCACAAATGAACCTACGGACGCCACAAGTGAAGAAAGTTCAAGCAACAACTCAAACATTTTTTCGTATGAACTGTGTTCTATCATATTGGCAAAGTTACTGAAGGTGCATAGTGAGTACCAATCGAGATTCGGCTCGGGGATTATTGTCTCAGAGGAAACCAGTGCCAGTACCACGACTCCAGCCACTGAAGGTGTTGGTTCGTCAAGTGGAACAGTTAAGGCTGATGAAAAAGAAAAACCTGGAAGTGCTGTAAAATCTTCAGAATTAAAAGGAAGTAGTAGTGATCAGGCAAACAATATCTGCAAAGAGAATGGTGTAATAGAGGTACCAAAAACTGGAATTATAAAAGGAATTTTATCGAGACTGTTTAAGGGTGATTGTGTAAATGTTAATTCTACTGAACAGACTGTCACTGTTGAATCAGTTCGAGTTGATTCAGGAAATTCCAGTGTTGAAAAGCAACCTGCACCTCCACCGCTTCCTTCAGAAACTGAGTCTGGTTCTGCCAATAATGATAATAACCTTCTTGAAGACGGTCCTCGAAGTAATTTCATTATGATTGAGTCTGTACCTGATACGCACAGATATCGCCTAACTTCTTTGCAACCACAGAATCAAAAGACATTTATTAAAGCTGTACAAAAAGAAGTTTCTCTTATGCGAGGATCACTTCCGGCTGGAATATTCGTAAAAACTTATGAAGATAGAATGGTGAGAATAGTTACAAAATGCTGTCAAACTTATCCCTGTAGTGCAGAATAATGTGGTTATAATGATTCATTTTAATTTATTTTAATGAATTCACAAACCATTACATTGTGCATAGAATTTTTTTAGCACTAGTTCTTTTTTAACTTGGTGGGTTATTTTTTCTGCAGGTCTGATTCTTGTTCCTGAGCCGTATTACAATGAAGCGGGGTACGAGAAACAACGTGGTAGTCAACAAGGAATGGAAAATTCTCGAATGTATAATGAAATGGTACTGATAAAGCTCGTTCAGTCAATGTCTAGAATGCTGGTTAATCCTCCCGCTCCATGGGATAAGGAAGCAGTAATTCACATTCAAAAATATGGACCTAGGTAGAGTAAATAAGATTAATGATTAAGATTTCATACAAGTTATTTTTTAAAAAACAATTATTGCTTTTATTAGCGCAGCATTAAAATTTTTTTGTTATTGTATTTCAGAATGGTTGAAAGGTATTCAAAGTGGCTTTTAGCTTCAGAGAGTAAGTAATCTTTCTAAATAAATTAGAATGTTTGCCAAAATATTTTCACTGGAAATATTAAAATGCTTATGTTTTTAATTCTTTGCAGGTCATGATCTAGGTCAGCAACCTCAGGGGTCTCTTCCTGACTTTCCATTGTTGCCTGTGTCTAAAGGCTTCTCAATAACGCTCAAAAAGACCTTGGACAACTTTGCAAAACTATGTGCCACGAAGCAACCGTCTACTAATAACCTTATAAACTCCTCTTCCAATGATACAACCGCCACAGTTACTTGATAATAGGGCGTACTTATGATTAATAGAAACCAGTATGAAATACCAAAATTTTCAAAATTATCCATTGTCAAAATAATCTGATAAAACAATTATTATTGTTTTAGTGTAAAATATAGAAGTTATTGGAAATGTGAGACAGTCAGACGAAGAGAGAAAAAGCGTTTTTTATTATCATTCATCGTAATCAATGTTTATGAGAACCCTGCTGTGCAGAATCAATAAAATTTTCGTTCTTTTCCTAACATGATTTCTTTACATTGAAGTTCAATGCAGTTTAAAAAAAATATTTAGAAAAAAATATTATCAAAGAGTATTAACAACGATTTCCTATATAATGCTTTATTCCTTGTTGACATCGTTCTTTCATGGTTATCATAATAATTATAAGGTATTATCGTATTGACCACGTTATAACATGCAATAAGGTGAAGTTAGATAGTCGTAAGGAAAAACGGTATTTGTTCAAGGTTATTTAACATTATAAATTACCTCTTTAGCACACCATATAATTTTTGGAGATAGCAGAGTATTGCCTGAAAATAATATTTGAACCTCTTGTGCAGAGACTGAGCAAATAATTATTAATAGTCAATATACTTTAAGAGTGTTTCCAAAAATGTTCACTCAACATTAATTAATTTATACTATATATGTTCCAAGCACAAAATGTAATCCAGTGTGGGACATACATACATGAAAATAGAAATAAATGTACGTACAATATGTACACTTACACTTGTATCTTTAGTTGCAGTTGAAATACTTACACTTTGTCAATCGTTAGCTTTACCAATGTTTCAACAAATAAATCCAATAATTTATTTTAATGCTTCGTTGTAATGAATCATAGTCAAACCCTTACTTATTATTTAGTTAATAAATATTCTGAATGTACCAACGTTTTCTTTATACAATATTATTACATAAAAATGCCATGTCCTTGCCTTGTAACTAAATTAGTGAATAAATAAATAAAAGAAAATATTTCAGCAAACTAAACAGCCAAAAAACAAAAAAAAAACAAATATGTTCAAAATGCCTTATTGTTGACCAAAATTACATTCAGCGATCTGTTTTGGAAATTAATTGGATTTTAACTCGTTCAGCTGGTTTGGCATATATATTGCCAGGTGACAAATTGCTTTCTACTGGGCTGGTTTAAATATTGCTTTAAAAACTTTTGTGGTATCCTGGCGGAGTCATATTATTGACTCCTTGATTTGAGACGTTGTCGTGGGATTGTCAAATTATTGTAAATAAAAAATTTCTTTTCCTTGGCTTGGTACAATATTTGACCCTACAAAAAATGTTGTTTACATGGGCTGGTTTATTTAATGGTAACAAGTTATGTAGCAACACAGGTGGAGTGGTATAAATATTGTCTTCTGCGTTTTTTACTTTCGTTCTGCTTCCAGTAAATTATCATTTAGTGACTTTTATCAGTTTTATAAAAGTACTGGTCAGTTTTAGTGAATTACGAGAAGCCTAAGTCAACATTTGCAAAATACAATGGCCGATTTTAGTGAACATCGAAGAACGGAAGTTTATTCTAGCGATTCGGAAGACGATTTCAGCAGCGGTGATGATTGTTTGTTGTTGTCACCATCAATCCAAGGGTCATACACAGATTTTCTCGTAGGATTACAGTCAGGTCCTACAACCAGCACTCAAGTGGAATCGGAAGAATTATTTACAGACAGTATGGTAAACGCAAATCATGGTAGTGTTTCCGCAGCAGGTATTAA
>JAHZMT010002865.1:0-11979 GCA_027743785.1 Sinhomidia bicolor
CAATTATTACTATACTATTATTATTGTCTCAATGGGTTCTGCTGATGTGAGGAGAGTTGTTGTGAATATACAATGCATACAAAAAATACAAAAAAAAACTCTTTCTCTCTCACATTCCATTTCGTAATAATGATGGCCAATCATCTCATCTCCTCACATGTTCAAAAAATTATTATCACTGCTGCTGCTGCTGCTGTCGAGAATGCATATTTCACCAAATATAAATACCAATCACTAACAACACATGCCTCAAAATCCAAATATCAAAATCTCTTAATTTTTCCGTACGCTTAAAGATATATATTAACTACTATATATGAGTTTTAAATACATACAAAAGTACTCGTTAGATCATTGTGAAGATATGCGGATGAGATCAGCATAAGAGGCTCTTGTAGGAAAAAAATTATAAATTTAAAACAGTTATTTTGCTTAGAATACAGCAGCATCCCGCAAATATAAAACGTATAATATTATGTTAATAAAATAGATGTATGCAATTCTGCATGAACTTGTAGTGAATGTTTACTTTTTTACACTTAATAATATTGAGGTAATAGTGTATTTTTATGTTTGTTTGGATTATGCCATGGCCAATTGCCATTTTGCACACGACGGCTACTGCGACGATGATCTCTGTGCGATATACGCTACGCACAACACCAACAACATAAATATAGTATATGCACTTCACTTGACTTGCTTGCCGTCGATTTATGTCGATAATGACATGAATGAAGCCTGACTCAGTGGTGCTGCTGCAAAATCAGCACGTTGACCTAGTTAAGATTTGAAAAGCAATTTCGATAAATAGAAAATTGTGTGTACTTTTTATTGGATGTCTATGATTTTTTAGAAGATTCATTTGAAGAGTGTACGAGTGAAGACTCAAAAAAGTTGAGATAACATTTTTGGGTTTTAAAATAGTAAACAAATAATATCCAAGTGGAAGACAAAACAAACTTTTAAAATGTTTGGGGAAGTTGTAAAAGCAGGTTGGGTTTCATCATTCGTGCATGTGTTATTATGACTGTGGCCGAAAGCAAACATAACAATAACATTAAATGCCGCCCCTAAAGTTTGTCGGCAGTGTTTTTTTATTATGGAATGGTCCAGTGGAAAAGTATTTATTTTACAACATCGCAATTTCAAAATTTCCTTATCTATCGTTAAAATATATTTGTTCGCTGCCGTACCTAGAAGCTAATAATAAGTAACAAGCATAGTTTAGTTTGTATCAATTAGAGCATAATACTTTAGTGGGCCGCTCAAACTCAAAGTGATGGTGATGGCATTGAACATCTTTTGAGTTGAGTAATAAAATTAAATAGATAAAAAAGCAAACATCTCGTCAACGTCAATCACGACTGCAACAATCATGCACTAACTTTTTGTTACTGTAAACGGTACTAAAAATCTGTCAATATTTTGCAAAATGATATTGAGCAAGTTAAGTTGTTACCGTAAATTGACAAGGGCATAAAGCGAATTATTTGCCAAAGCAAAAGTCGACTAAAAATAACAATTTTGGAGCAGACGTGCAAGAAATAAACATTTGTTTTTTGGTAGGATTTTATGACTACTACACTGTGTTGTTGAACAGCTTGTGTAAAATTTAGCATTTTTGGTTTGTCGTGACGGAAAAGTTGAGAATGTCACATAACTTTTTTGGCTTCATCCCTGCGTCTTTTAAATAAGGAAACTGACTAATACAAAAAATTGCAAGCATGAAGAAGCTTTGATGGATTAGTGTGCTAGCAGCAGTAGGAGAAAAAAAACTATATCATCATTGCATGACATGACGTGTTTTCGTTCAGAAAACGACGTTATTTTCTGTTGTTAGTTTACTTTGTAAAATGTCGTGCCGACACATTAATCTTCTTTTGGTGATGAATTAGTTTGATGGCTTGGAGGGAATTCAGTGGCACAATTACTGGCAAAGCAACTTTTCTGTACAGAAGTTACCATTTACATTAGCTTGGCCGACATCACTGTCTTCAAGCAAACAAAATTGAGCATAGCCTTATACAAAATTTGAAAATTTGAAAACTCGGAAAACCCTGTAACTGCATCGTTATAGTTAATGATGGTTGTACACGCACAAATAAGGTGTTGTCAGATTTATGGAACATACAGTAAGAACATGCTGAGGAACACTTTGAGCAGATACTTCGCATAGTCTTGCCAATTACCAAGTTCATTACCATTACAAACACGACACTGCACTACATACTTTAACCGAAATGAGAGATGACACATGAATGCACTTATTGCACAGAATTATTTTTCCACCAAATCCTTAAAATCGGCTATGTTTGGTCTAGTTAATGATATGAAACTACTGCGAACATCTTAGAGTAATTTATGCAGTTCAGATGTGATCATTATGCGCAGTAAAGTAGTATTTTCATTTGCATTCCTCACTTTTTAAACAAGACTCAAAAACCGCAAAAAGAACTGGACGTAGTTTTATTTAAGAGTATCACGTCATGGTTGAAAATAAATTTTTGTTAATCGTGTTATTCCGTATAGTTTTGTATCAGCACTATAAAGGCTATAAACTATATAACAAACCTAAAAATGAACTTTGGCTTAAAAATGTCAGTTTCAACAAAATCAACCTTTTTTGGTATTGTTTTTTCACAAAGTGCAAAATATCACTACTTTGTCCCTTTTTTTCTTACCCCTTTTGTATAACTTTTTTTGAGATTTTTTCTTGCCTCTATGCAAATAATTGCCGAAATAATGCAACCGTCAATTCAGTTTTTCTTTCATTTTCGTTCTTTTTTCTTTCTAGTCTAATGAGCTAGTGTGTCACACAAATCCTCCCAAAAGTTTCTATATAGTGCTTTTTATTTTTTTAAAGGAAGAGCAAGATGTAGAGGTTTTTTGTGCATGAACATTTTCAAAGTACTAAAATATCCCATAATCCCATCGTCATCTTCGTTGTACGAACAAATAAGATCATGCAATTTATTACGCCTTTTTTGCATATGTACATATGCGCACATTATAATAGTCATCGTCATCATGATCAACAGGATATATCTAGTGCGGAGCGCACATAACAAAACATGCTCATATCTACATTATACTTTTATACCGTGATCATTATTATTACAAGTTACATACATTAATAATGTGCTTGGTCTAAAAAATGACGAACTTTTGAGAGGAGTGTGCATTTCTCTGAAATTGAGAAGCTGAGATTGAAATACATACACCAAAGTGACGTGCTTCTATCCCATTAGTAACGTGTCAAACATGCACACACCAGGTTAATTTAATACTTTTTGTCTAAAATAATAAACCTCGTGATTGCTACCCCACTAACAAATAGTGTAAGAATATTGTGCTATATGGAGATCCTTTTGTGCCTTCTACAATCTACATTATCCACAACCACAAAAAGAGTACAAAGGCACGTCGCATTCTAGTCTTTTGGTCTCTTTCTACTCCTTCGATTTCAATTTCATTTTAAAATGAACTTTTTTGGGTAGAAGAAGCAGTCATGAAAGCACGTTTTTGTTATAGCTATTCATTTATGCATACTCGCATTTTCGATAAAATGCAAAGAACAAATTGAAGAAGAATGCATATGCTCTAAATATTGCCTGCTTACTTTTTTGTTTCCTTCCTCTTCTACAAACGTCTTTCATGATCATGTCAGATTACCATTGTCGTTGCCGTCGACGTCGTGTCTTCGAAGAATGGATACGGTGTCCAACGGTGCCAAATTGACTTGTAGAATTACTTTATTACCATTGAAAATGCGCAGTGACACTATGACAGAAAGCTGAATGAGCACGTAGAAAGAAGAAGAGACTGCAGTAAGGAAAGGAAGGAACATCGTCGTAAGCTTCAATTACCTACCTATATGGTTACATGCAGTAGGAGTTTTAACTTCAATCACATCTCACCTCATCATGACAGATACAATTTGTACATGCATAAAATCACACGTTTTTCTTTAAAAAAACATGCATGTTGAATGAGTTGAAGGCAACTGTTTTTTGTGCAATTTACATACATTTCAGATGCAACTAACGTATAGTTTCAGTTGAGACGGTATAGGTATGTAAGTATATGAATGAATGTGAAGAAAGCAAAGAGAAAATGAGTACCTACTAGGCTGATGTGATCATTGTAACTGTCAACATGACACGCTTTTTAAAAAGTTAATTTCTTGTAGGAACAAATAAGTACATGTAAACTTTTGTTTGTTTATTTACGCACAAAAATATTGAAATGTACAGCAATCAGGGGAGTGAATGATGATTAGGCATGATCCGCTAAATTGATGTGAAAATAAATAAATAAATTTGTCAAACTTTTCCTTCTTTTCAATAAAGCTCTTTGGCCTTTTTGCATGGGTATTGTTTTTAAGTTTTCTCATTACTACGAATAGCGATGAAAAAACAGAAAGCACATTTATTTATTTTTTTTAATTGAATGGTTTTTTTTTCAAAAAATGAGCAAAGAACTATCCCTACACGTCAGAATTAAAAAGGAAGTTGAGTTAACTTGACGTTTATAAAATGCAATTAATTTTAAATGTCAAATGATGACATCTTAGATGACAAGTTAATCCAAATACGTAATACATAATTTACAGATAACTGTAATTAATTGGTAATGTCAAAAGCTCATTCCGAGTACAAATGTGTGTAGTCTGAGAGTGTAATAAATCAGATGATATGAGCATAGATAAGCATTACAACATTAGCCAGATGTATAAAGTTGCATCTTTAAGTTATGTGTTATTTCATTGGATTGTGCATCAATAATCAATTCTCCAATGACACTTAAAAGGAAGAAGGAACAATTGTCCTATTTCCTTCTTTGGCCACCCTCATTTTCTTTGTATAGTTGCATTGCTCTTAGTTTGCTTATGTTAATTAATGAGAATGAATGTGCTTATACTCATTATCTTTTACAGAAATACGTTTCATTCATGCATTGAAGTCATCATAAATTAATCAAAAGGTTTGCATACATTCATGTATAATGAGCGTATTAGCAATAATCATACCAAATAAGAGAAAGAACAAAACATTGCTAATCAATTCCTGAATGCAACGCTAATAAATTAATTGTAATCCAATAACATACAAAAATACAATTACTCGTTACCTACATTTCATTCATAAAAAATATTAACAATGTCTTCAGTTTAAGTAATGCCGTAAGGTTTAATTATTAATCATTCTCATTATCACCTTCCACATTGACTATGACGGCAAACGATGAGGATGATGTTTATAAAGATAACGAGTTTTAATGGTTGTGTTGTCAGGCATATATAGTATATAGCATGCCTGCAGCGCTGTATAGCCTTTCTTTCTTGTATACGGTAAAAAAACTTACTGAAAACTGACTCGTCCTGACAGCTATACGCATACGGCACGAGCTCAATTAAATAAGCTCAAAATAAATAGGCAGATTTTTCACATTTTTCTTTTTATTGTTGTTGCTGCTACAAATACACACTTGCGTACAAAACAACGTTTAAAATCAGTTTTATCGAGAGAACTGCTAATATATATTGCATATACAAACAACGATATATATGGCACTAAAAACCTCATTACACTTATACACGGCAATGGATGCAGGTTCGTTTAATAATAGCGACAAACAATCTAAGGCGTAACTTTACTTAATGTAATTTCCTCTCCGACTCAAATCAAGTCTCACTTTATTTTTTTATTTCTCTTTCCTTTTCAGCCTTTGATTACACCTTACTTTGTATATTAGTGCCTCTTCTACACTGTTTCAACACAAAGTCATCATAATCATCATCGTTGTCGTGTGTATTCGTTTCATCAAGCAAAGCAAATTATTGCAACTAAATTATAATTTATATTACATGCGTGCACGTACTCTCATATAAGTATATACCTATTCCTATGCCTAAGTGTGCCTATTTATCTTACTTATTATGAGACGCATAATAATAAGTAAATAAGTAGATAAACACCTTTTTTGTGATTTAATTTTCTAGGCTTCAGTGTCATCATTGTAAGGGGCATTTTCGCTTTTTGTATTCCTTTCCACCTTCTCATCTCCGTTGAAAAGAACAGCGCCAATTAAAGCCTGACTTGAACACACTTTGCTATATGTATTATTAAATTTACTAATAATTACATGAGTGAACAGCAGAGCACAAATGACATCAGCAAAGAAAATGCAATACTTTTATACAACACCAGCATTTCAACTTTAAAACAATGCAGTGGTAAAGTGGAAGTTAAAAGTGTCTGTCCTAAATACATTTATAAACCTGGTTTTCACATCACCGAGTTCGGATGCGTAAAATTTCTACAATATCTGCAACCAGCAATAATATGTGCCGAGAGACTAAAAATAAAAAAAGTCCTACGTTTAATATGACACTGCATCCTGAATACTGAATATTTTTGTAATTCATTATTACATTTTACTGAAACACGCGTAGGTACTTCACAGAGAATCTCACTCAAAATTATTGTGCTTCATTCCTGTACAACGACAAAAGTTGTAGTGCCAACGCCATTACCATCACAAAAGGCACACAAAGAGAGAAACCACTAGAAAGAAGAGAGTAAAATTATGCAGTGTGTTGATGGCGGTGCGGTGGCTTGCCTTATTATTGGCAATGATAATTTTTCTATGTGGAACATCCCCTTTACGACTTTCTAAATACTGCTGATGGTAGTGGTGGGATGATGATGATGATGATACAAACGTACGAGCGTCATCGTCATCATCATCATCATCATATTCTTCTAATGATGAGACATGCAAAAGGAGGGGAGGAAAAGGGTAACCGACCAGCAAAGAGAGATATGAAAAAGACCAACCACGACTTTTTTACCACTGAACTACAATTAGTCTGAGCACATAGATAAAAGTAAATCTGTATGTCAGCAATGAAAACGTACCATCAACATTACCATCAACGCCAACCACCACGAGGTTGCAGCTGTAATAACAATAATAGTAGCACACCGCGCTCGTCGAACCCACCAAGGCATCTTCATCTTATCGTAATCTTCCCCACTACTACCATCATCATCATAATCATCTCTTCTATCCACTTCCCATAAAAAGTTTTCTCGCAAAAATGATCATAATTTTGATTAGGTGTAACCAAGAATGTATGTAATATGTAGTTCCCCCATTGATGATAGTTCCGCTGCTTCTTCGAAATGTCTACAATCATTATTAGCGCAGGTATGTAAACAGAAGAAGTGCGGTGGTGGGGATGTTGTTGATGATGTTGATGACGCTGTTTAATCAACCCTCTCTCAACCAACAACTCTCAAAGGTGATGTTTATTTCTGTTTCGTGTGCTTGTTGGAAAAGCATAAAAAAGCAAATACGGATATGAGCACGTACTCGTAGTACGTAAGTACCTATCTAATATGTCATCCGTGGGGATATTCTTAAGCGTACACGTTGAAAATGATATTAATTTACGATTTCGTGCTGCTCATTCAAGAGGGAAATAATGAATTGGCATTTCCTTCTTCTGGATTTTGAAACTTTGTATTTGTATGTAGCTATCTCCACGTAAATAAATGAATAGGTTGTAAAAATCTCAAGCTTCATCATAGGAATTTAGGGATAAAAGCTATCTCATTATTTGAGCGAGTAAAGTATATAGAAAGCACAACAGCAGCTTTCTTTACATGATGAGCTGTGTATTTTTTGTAAAGATTTATTTGCTAATTAACGAGTACTACAACTATTCGCGATGATATGAAGAGAGACTGTTTAAAGTCATTTGATGTAGCTAACGCTGGGAAAACGAAAACAAAAGAAAGATAAAAAAATTTAAATTAGTAAGATGAGTCGTGATGAAGCAATCGGGATACAAAGAATGAGATTTTAGGGTTCAAAATGACAAAGTAAACTTTTGTAAGGACGAGCAAAGCAAAGGAGCATATGAGATTGAACAAGTAAATATGAAATAAAAAATTAGAATTTCTTTTTGTGTTGGCAAACACGGGATTATCAGCCTAAAGAGTTGTCGATAGACAAAAAAATAATACATTCGAGATTTGTTCCGTAAGAATAGAGAGAGTCTTGTGTTAGCCGTCAAGATAAATAAAATTTGTAACTTCCTCCATGTTTCCTTACAGAAAAAAGCAGTAATCTCAGGTCAGTAATTATCACATGATTTCAAAACATCACACACAACAAGAGTTACATGCTAGATGCACCAATTCCAGTTGCTACTACTGTCCCGCATTTTATTGATAACACCTTTGGAATATAGAAAGTAATTTAATAATTTATGATGCTTGAATATCATAGATAACCTAAGTTCAAAAAATATATTTTTAAACTTATATGATGGTGATAAACTAATAACATTTAAAGGAGAAGGCTTTGTATTATTTTTTAACCTGAGAGAGATATGATATAAAGAGTTCACAGTTCAAATGTAATGTTCCAAATGCGATACTAATGGTTTCGTCTGCAGCTATTCATCTTTTTCTTCTCTTCAAATAAGCCAACTTTCAGACCAATAACTCATTCGCCGCAGGAGGCATCACTGCTACGCTGCAACAATTCATTTCATATATTCAGAGTGTCTCATTTCATTCTCATTACTATCAAAACTAAAACTCATTATTATTATGACTCATGCCTCACCATCTACGTACTTACATGATAGCATGTAGCGTTTTATTAGGTAGATGGAAGATACATATATAATTTCCAGCAGTAATAATATTTACAGTTTTATATTCATCCGAAGCAACACTCAAACAGTTGCAGTTATGTTTGTGGTTTTGTATTTCCAACAACTCTTCCTGTGTTGACGACGTAGCGATGAGATGTTGATGGGAGTGAATGAATGGAGACATGCAACAGTTCTCATTCTCACGCAGCGTAAAAGTGAAAAATCACGCTGACATAAATATGGGTATCTTCTCAAGTGTCAACAAAATGTGATATGATATTATCAACATCACATAATAATCATCATCGCATGTGCAATCAGAATCATAAATATTATGGTAATTGTGAAGCAGTGAATAACTGGCAATGTGGCAATTCCACTTTGACTTCATGATAAGAACGAAATGAAGATGACAAGACACATATTTATACATACATATATACACCACAGCCTTACCATCACACCAGAAATACAACGTATGCACCTATTCAACATTTTGGCTACTTCTAACACAACATATAGGTATATTATTATTATACGTTGCTGCTGTGTGAGGTGAGTACGTAGAATATAAAAGGGAACATTGACTTCAAAAGTAATAAATGTCAAGCACCAGGAGAGAATCAAGATGGAGTATTTATATGCATAACTATGCACAAAATTAAACCGCAGTATATGTAGCTGTAAATACTCATTTTTAACAGCCTATATTTTACCATGATGAGCAAACCGAGCAAAAGATAATGTTACAAATCTTTCCGCTGTTTTTACCTCTTTGAAACATCCATTTTCCCATTTTTTACTGCGTGCAATAAATTTTGTAACAAGAAGCGAAGCAGTTTGTAGCACTTATTGCTTCTATACTACTACTGACTGACAGACGACTAAATAAACCATCCGAACCGAATGTCCAATAAAGAGTAAACAGACGGAAGCGAGGAAGTCAATATAAATTCTTTCGTTTCTGCCTTTGTCGGTTAGTGTTTAGCTAGTAGACACTTTTACTTTGCGCTGTGCTTCTACCAACAAAACATGTACAAAATGTAATGAAAAGTATCAACAATCCAGACGATATAACACGAAACATTTCGTGTTTCATGAATTCGTTACTTCCAGACCAGCACTTTAGTCACTGAGTGTTCTACTATTATCATGCAATCTATTTTCAACTTAATAACTTATAAAAAAGCCCTTGGGTTTCCAGCTCGTGTAACCCTTTGCATCTGCCGCTCACAAGTGTCTAAATAAAATAGTGAAACGCTATAGTTGTTGGGTATTCATTCTACTTTCATTACATTAAAACGTTTATGACAGCGATTTATACATATGTACGGCAGCGGTAGTGANCACAAGTGTCTAAATAAAATAGTGAAACGCTATAGTTGTTGGGTATTCATTCTACTTTCATTACATTAAAACGTTTATGACAGCGATTTATACATATGTACGGCAGCGGTAGTGACTTCATCGTTCGTGATTCAACCTTTGTCCTGCGCATTCTATATGCAAGTCACCGTTAATAATTAAGACTTCCTTTGTGTGTACAACACACAACACACATCATTTTTATTTATGGAACCCCAATCTTCCATTTACAAACATGTCTCTGACAATGACATTCGTGAAAATCATGTTAAAATATACATGTGTCAATAAGCATATACGAAACGGAGAAACGACAGTATAATCGACAATGACGCAATAAATTTTTGGAAAAGAACACAGGAAGTTGTGTTTTAAAAGGATCTTGAAAGAATTAATAACTAGCTAGAGAGACGAGAATAATAAAAGAAGCAAAAAGTTTTACAAAAAAATATTGCAAACTCACCTTTCCGGTAGCCTTCTTGTAGCGGAGTGACGCTTGATGAATCAAATCCCGAACCAGCATATCAGGATTTGAACAGGGCACAATGACCCTTACATTTCCAAAGCACACTGTCACTTTCATTTTCACTGTAGATGTTGAGGCTGTTGAGCCACCCCCACTTCTGGTATTAGTGCTGCTATTTGTTGTCGCAGTAGCGGTATTCGCCGTGGTAGTATTAGTAGTAGCGTTGTGATGATGCTGAGGTTGAAGTGGAGGATGATGGTGGTGGTGGTGATTATGATTATTATTAATACCAGTGCTATTACTATAATTATAATTTGAAGAGGGGTGCTGTAACAAGGAGGATTTACCCATTTGGTTAAGTAACGATAATGACAACAATGGTCATACAAGCAGCAGCAATAAAAAAAGATTTTTTTTTCTTTGGCGAGAAATAAAAATGATCTCACTTGTTTTCTTTTTTCACGCTAATTTCACGATTCTCAGTTAGAATGCTTCAGTTCCGAAACGATGAATCAAAATTATTTTATAAATTTTTCAAACGTACACAACAGCAAGCAGAAAGCTAACGTACCCTCTTTAATTGTGAGCGAGGCTTGATTCCGTTCGTGATCGTAAATGCACAGTAAGAATTTTACCTGCTCTAAACTAAGTGCCTACTTATTTTTTTAACGTTTTTTCTTCACACATTATCTCTTTTTTTCTTGAAACTTTTCTTTTGAAAAAATGTTAATGGTTTCTATTTGAAAAGGTAAAACTGACGGACTGCCTAAGTGCCTAGTAGTTTCTAAACCGTTTCATGATGTGACAGTGATTTAAAAGTTTTACAAGTTGCTTATAATGATGAAGATGCTCACGACGACCAGCTACATGACGAAAAGGATGGTCACTCCCGTTGTTCATTTTGACGATGAAGCTGATGAGGATGACGATGAATGTGACAAAACTGAAAACTTGTCTTTCGACACGGTCAACTTAGTCAACAATGACTTGTTCAGAGTTACATAAAGTTATGTCCCTTCTTTTCGCTCTGCAACTGTAATCCTATCAACAACGGCTGTTGTTGTTATCCCTGCTGTTAGAGTAACTTGGTCTTCCTTTTTCAACATTTTGTCAGATTTTTTCGAACAGCAAAAAGTGGCATCATCCGCGTTGTAGGTGTCTTCGACTTTGGCTAACGAGTCTTTTCTTCCTATTGAATAACAAAAACAAACAATAAAATAAAATTGGTACACGTTTAATCGTAAAAACATAATAGTTTTATATAACTTTTTTCAAATCTTATTGAAGAGAAAACGATTATTTATGACAGTTGTCTCTGTCTGTCTCCCTCTTTTATAAAAACGAAATGTATATACAAACGCATTATATGTATGACAGTACAGACAGACTCAAACAATGACAATTATTGTAAAAAAAAAAACTATATATACTAATCTTGTTAGATTGTCGCATTTTTTGCCTTACAAAACTATAT
>JAHZMT010002866.1:0-21634 GCA_027743785.1 Sinhomidia bicolor
TGATAATGGAATCCACTGTTGCTTCGACTGATCTTACTAGTTATGTAGCCAAGGCTCAAAAGATTTTCAGTACTATTTACCCAGATGAAGAATTTCTTCCAAAGGCTCCAGATTGTGATGAACAGGATACTATGAATGGTGATAATGAGGATGAAAATGTGGTTCCAGTCAGCAACGATACCGATGACGATAACGGCACTGAAGACTCTGTTGCAAATGCAGAAGAGAATAGAGTATCGTAGGACTAGGACATACATGCATGGACACTATTTTATGCTTTGCCTTTCACTACGCTAATGTTGCAATGAAAAACTTTTCTCTTGCTTTATGACTGTAAATAAGTAAACTTCACATGCGTAATTTAGTAAATATAACAATGAGATTTATTCTCATAAGTTTTTTATGAAATCATCTGTATTACATTACACACAAGAATATATCTTATAAATTACGTACTTATAACATCTCTAAAAACTAATGAGTACTTAAGTAATGTATATGAATAACATTCAATCAAACAGTCAATGAGTGTTACGGGAAATCAATCACAATGACACATACAACCTATCATTTGCGATGCATAATATAATATACCATCGTGATCAATAGTTTGAAAAAATACGGGATTTACAACCTAATAATTTTGTTAAGGTTTTGCCAATTACAAGAGTCATGTTACATGCAAGGACTGTGAAGCATATAACATAAATATTAAAGGAGCTAATATTTACAAAAGTATGTTCTTTTCTTCATAACTTTTTGCACCATTTCATCTTTGCATGCTGGTTTCCTTGCGTTTGTATTTTGGTCACTCATGAATCATGAAGATTAAAAAATTAGCATATCGGAAATATTTAGAAAAGCAGAGTACTCATTCCGCCCATTTCACTTTGTTCTTTTACGAAGATTTCGAAGTACTGGTAAATAATTGTGACAGCCAGTAAGATACCAGTTCCGGAACCGATAGCACCCAAGAAATCGGCCAGGACCGATAGAGCTCCAATACACAATCCTCCGAAAGCTGCAGCTGTGGGAATGTATCTGGAGAACGGAAACAAAAACATCGTTATAATTTAAGTCGACAAAGAAAGCAAGCACTTTATAACAATTTCCTATTGAATTTAAGCAAAAGTTGATGTGTGTTTGGCACTCTTAGTACTGCTCTACATATGGGAAATGCAAGCAGGTGGAAATACCACTTTAATGTAACTCTTTCACGCATTGCAGAGAACTGAAACACGCTGAAGCGAAGCATTCATAGTGAAAGTACCCCTACTTCATAAAGAGTAATATTAACAACACATGCCACCAGGAATCGAACTAGAGACTCGTACAAGTGCAGTCTGATAAAGACACCACCAGACTATACGAAACAATTCACAGGATATTGTTGCTTAAAGCTGATCTGGTGAAACGAATGTGGCGGTCGTAACAATACAAGCTAACCTATTAAAACAATTAGTGTTTAAAGTATTGATAATTATTATAGTAAAACACAATAAAAATTCAATTGAAAGCTTTGAGTTGATTAGACTAAAAAAAACTTACATGGAACTTGACAGCGAGCATCTGAGATATAACGTACAAGTTCGAGACCAGAGCAGATTGCAAAATGATAGGGATATTTGAAGTGTAGAAGAGCTTGATAGGGTAACTGCTGTATTGTCCACGGTACCTTGCTGACTTGATTGGGAGATCAACCCTGAAACCCTAATGAACCAGAAATGCTTTGTTAAAATCTTTTTAACACGTGAGAAAACATTAGACTAAAGTAAAGTCAAAGTGACTTACTTGGAAGTATATGACCACAGCGAAAATCAGAACAGTCGCAAGCAAGTTCATCAAATTGGGAAGGTTTTGACGGTAGAAAGCTTCCCGGAGGGCACGAACTTTGTCCTGGCGGGTGGCCAACAAGTGGAACAAAGCAATGATTGCACCTTCAAATTCAGTTCCACGTCCAGTGTTTACAGTGGCAGGGCTGAAGGCCTTCCATACAATTGTTTCACAAACGTTAGTAGCAATGAAGAGAGAAATTCCAGATCCTAAATTGGAAGAAAGATCAACCACAATTAGATTTGCAACATTAGCACCACCTTGGTATTCTTCTACATTGAGTATAGTGTTTTTAAACTTGACTTACCCAAACCGTATCCCTTTTGAAGAAGCTCATCCAACAACAAAACAATCAAACCAGCAACGAACAATTGGATGATGATCAGAAGACAGACACCAGCACCAATGTCAGCGGGGTCTCCATACAATCCAGTTAAAACGTACACAATAGCCTGACCAACCGTAATGACCATTCCAAATACTGTGTAAACCACACAAACAAAATATATAACGCATGAACCAGCAATAACCATAATATAACATCTTTCAGTAAAACTGGTTCTTACATTTTTGAGCTCCGTTAAAGAGTGCTCTGTCCTTTGGAGTGTCACCAACTTCAATTATTTTGGCTCCAGCCAACAACTGCATGATGAGACCTGATGTGACAATTGGTGAAATACCTAACTCCATAAGTGTTCCTCTGTTTGAAGCGAGAATCACACGAATCCAATAGAAGGGATCGGCTGAGTCGGAGCTCATAATACCGAATAATGGAATCTAAAAGTCATAATTTTATTAGTCATTAGTTAGCAGTAAGCATACGCCATCAAAGGTTCAAGGTGTATAGTATACTAGTATAAAGCACTACCGAATATTATTAATAAATAGTTTATAACAATTTACCTGGCAGCATACTAAGAAAATAAAAAGGGTGATAGCAGTCCATAATACTTTCTCCCTGAATTGGATCTAAAAAGAGACAAGATTTTAAAAATTATGTTTCATTTTAAAATTTTAATTTTTTTATTTATATCAAAACTTGTTTGTCCTTTTTACTTACCTTCCTTTCAGGTTTTGCTATTTCAGGTAATATACTACAGAACGGTTTTATCACTTCCAAAAATTTGACTGAAAAAAAAACAAAAATATATAATTAATATTTTTGTCGCAGATATCATATGCCTCAGATTAAAACCGGTGATTAAAATGCAAGATGGCAGCGATATCTGAACTGAAACAGCTATTTGCAATGCATAAATGCAAAAACAATAATTTTTAATGAATCGTAAATTCTCTAGTACCTTTGTCAGTTTCAAAAAATTGTGGATTATAACGAGTAAATATACTATATGGAATATGGATATTATCAAGTGATAGCAAAATTATTCGCACCATGTATATGCTAGGCAAACTATCATTATTTATAATAGCGAGAACCATATGGATGTCACATGTTCGCATTTTATGGCATGCGATAACCCTCGAATCTCCAAAAGCCTATATCACATAAAGCATGCGTCTTTCTACACCATATGACCAAAAATCTGGGCCACTAAACTAATGATATTAATTTACTAATGGGTACATAATAATTCAAAAATGTTTTTTACTTACTCCCCATCTTGAAGCCGTTATTGTAACAAAATCCTACAGCCGGTCAATCTCTTTGAAAAACAGACCGGATTCTTGAAAATCCTCCTGTCACCTGTTCCCGGCAGATGATGCGTACATAAAACAGATAACCAACGAGTCGTTAAAATTATATATTCTTAAAACCACTGACGAAATATTACTACTCCCCAAAAACTATTTCCTTTCTCTCTCCCTCTTTCAAAAATATACTACAAACAATTTGTACTATCCTTTACGAAGATATCTTTAATTATTATTTTATTTAAATCTACTAAATATTTAATTTGAATCTCTCTAATCACGCCGTTGAATCCAGAAGAAGAGGAGAACAAGCCTCTGCTCTTTCAAGGAACGGCAAAATACAGAATGGTTAACAATTTTCAAGAGTGGTAACGGGACGGACGCAGAGAAGAGAGGAGACGAGGTAGAGGTAGGGAGAGAGAGAGATAATAAGAAAAAGGTTAAGAAAGCAGCACCGTATTACTTTTTCCACTATTATTATAATGATGCCAAGTCGACGATGCCGATTGCAATTGCCGTGCGCGTTGTGTACTTATAATGTACACAGCAGAATATGTGCTCGCTCACCTACTAACTAACTAAAGTAGATTGTTGGTTTGCGTTTGGTTGGCAGAAAAAAGTTACAACACATCAAGTGAAAAATAAAAATTTGACAAAATGCAACACAAAACCAACTCTTCTATATCCTCATCTAATCTCACTAACAGTCAGACAGACAGGTAGTACCTACAAAGTGACATTCTCTTTTAAATCGAAAGATTATCTTTACCGTACCACCATGCACCACCGTGTGGAATTTGTGTGTGTACGTATCTTCGCCGTATAGTCGGTTTTTCGTTCATGTGTATTTTAAACTGATTGAATTGAAAATATTATTTTGTATGTTTAACCTTGTTTGCATTATTATGCTATATGTGTGAGTACAATGAGTACATGCATACATACCTTTTTGTAGGTAAAAACCCTTTCACACGTTAATATGAGCAACAAACGTGGCTGTTGCCTGATGATGTCGACGATGACAAGACAGTAGAAAAAGGGTATGATAATGTGCTGTTGCAAGAAAAGTTAAAACTATAAACCACAGCATCAGCAATGGCAGCAGGCAACCAACTAACCAACATGGAAAATGCACACGGCTCAGATTTTTTTCCCGATGAAATGAAGCCAGTAGTAATAGTAGTATGTAGATTTTAGATATCAGAGAACAGAGATATGTACGTATTGTTATAACAAACTCATTACAAGAAAAATTTTAAGTCAAAGTTAGTGGTAAATATTGTTAGAAACAAGTGTACGCAAGGTACATTTTCTATTGATACACCAAAAGGATTACTGCTTGCTTTGCTCGCTCTGCCCTGTGCTGCTGTAGCGTTGTTCAGTTACTCAACTTGAGTACCATATATTTTGTACAACAGTTTCTTTGTATGATGTTCATGAATTCTGAGCAAGTGATGATGATGATGGCTAAAATGTTTAAGTTTTTCTGATGATGTGTCTGTCAATTTGTAGCCAAAATGCCAAATGCCCAGTGCAACAACGCAACAACTTTTATAAATAACGCACTTGTCTTGTATTATTGTATACCGTAAAGCGAAGCCGATGTAAAAATATATATCTACCTATCTTAAGTAATATACCTAAAGGTGCAATGCAAAGTAGGAGAAAAGAAATAAATTGTATTGTATTCTTGTGCTGCTGCTGTATAAAGGAGTAGAATATTTCTACTTGGCATCTTTACTTCAGGTTTTCACACAAAAATAGATAGGGAAATATATCAAGCATGGGATGCGAATGCGAAATAATACGTATATAAAATGATGATAAGTATAATATGTATATGTGATGCTACCACGCAGAAGAATAGCAGGATTTTTACAACGACGACGCACCGCACGGTGGAGTTGGCTAAGACTGCTCAACACGTCAGCAGGATAATATTCCAACACATCCACAACTTTTGCCGCACCGCCAATATTTGAGAATTTTTGACAGAAATCAACAAAATTCCTCTCTTCTTTTCAGCCTCAAGAAGTCAGCATTCAACAAACAAAAATGGAATGTGAAATGTGGTGATATGCGTATTTTTGTATAAAAGAAAAGAGATGCGATGCGTGTGTTTTTTGGATTGAATGCACATAAAATGTATATATACAGGTGTGTGTTTGTGTCCTTTAATATGAAGAGAAAATTTTACTCTAAATTATATATAAATAAATACAATTCAACCTAATTAAAATGTAGATATTTATTTAAAATAATATTGCTTTGTTATTATTGGTCATATATGCATATATGTATATTATTTTTGTTCTTAATTGATACGCTAAAGTATGATCTTCCAGTCTGGAGTTTGAGTATGATATTTTATTTAGCTGAAGTCAAGCGATGTAAATACTTCTATTCACCATGCAGCATGGATAGTAGTAGTAGCCACGTATGAATATTTTCGGATCAGGTTGAAGTCAAATACCTAAGTATTTAATAAATTTTCCTATTTAGTTTGAAAAATACCAAAGCGAGCAAATAAAAGTAACATTATTCGTGCATCAAGAATTTATAATTTTGACAACATGAAAGTAATATGTAAATATAAAAATGAATCATGGTATAGATAATAGTCTATTATTAAATAAAATTTTGCTGTAACTGACAAACAATAATTCGATTTCATTCCTATATTTTAAGTTTACTATGCCCCTTGTTTTAAATTCAAATTCTTTAAAAACAAATTCATTTCATATGTAGTCTTGATTGACGGTTACTTCATTGATTAATTCATCATGTTTAGGTTTTCATGTTAAATCTGTAGAGCACCGGCGGATAAAAAGATTTTTTTTTCCTTATGCTTAGCTGTTTTTTTAGCAAACAAATCCGAAAAAGTACAAGAATGGTACATAGGTAAATACAATAAGAATCACTTTGTGTTTGTCGAGTGGTAGGCTATGTGATGCCAATAAGGCAATGCAATAATGAATGGAAACAAAAACATTAACTTTCAATTTCAATCTATTTAATTTTACTACATTTTTACCGGTTTATTATGCAATCACAATTAGTTACAATAAAACATTTAAGTCGCTTAAAACGTTATTGAGCTGGCTAATTAAACATTCTTAAGTAGTGTGGTCTCTCTACCTGTAGAGTACAGTATGTATTTGCTTTGCTTTCAGTGTAATTTGTTATGTTTGTTAATAAACAATATATTATCTAATTTAATGCTAGAATGTGTGGTCGTTCAACTATGATAAATGGTAGCACTGCGGTGTTGTATTTCTTTGTATTATGTATTGAAAAAAACGTCTTCAGTAGTTCAAGAAGGACGGATACCAATATACCATTTTGAATCATTCCATAAGTCGCGAATCGCGACAATATGGTTGTAAATTGTAAATGTACCCACTAGTTAAGGCCATAGTGCAACAAGTCTGCGACTTATTAAAAGCTAAGCTAGTTAAAAATATTAAAACTATGCTAAATTTTAATAACATTTCGACTGAATTTTTTATACGTGACGTACGTATAAACTGGTCATCTATCTACAATTACAGCTACAGCAAACAATCTATGTATATAATAACGCGTCTTGGATTTGTAAAGTATAAATAAGATTTTCGCGTAACCTCTTTAATAAGCCCATTAGTGACATTAAAGCCGTGAAGTTTTCTCCAATCATGATTTCAGGCAATTGTATTTGCGCGTAATTTTTTGTATTAACGTTAAAAGTAACTAACAGCACTAGATTTCAATGTACTCTAATTTCTAATTCTACAAAGTAAAAAGTTAGTATAAAATGATAAATATGGCTTTATTTAAAATACATTGCTTATTGTTAAAAGCAATTACATTCTTGGCATATTGGCAACTTCTTCTAAAACTTGAGATCAGTTATTTTTTATTATTTGTGTTAAAAGGCAGTAGTATATTTTGGTGCATTTTAAGCTGTATCAAAAGCAGCAGCATAAAGAGATGAAGGCATGTTGTGTAGTGTGCAGTTTTGATTTGATTATGAGTTGGTTCGTTTCTTATCAACTTATCATCACATAATGTACACGCATTTACCTACAATTTGTCGTCTTGTTTCTATCGGTAAAAAATTAAAATCGTCGAAAGCATTTCGATGTCGTTTCAATTATTGAAATTTTCATAAATGAGTTCACTAGAGTTCCATTTTATCTCGTCCCGACTTGGATTGGTAAGGTGCTGGTTGACATTCACACACAGTGTTTCTAACGTTGTCTTGCTGAGTGACTAGCTCCATGTCAGATCTAACTTTAACTGGGAACTTCAACTTTTTAGACCATTCCTACGCAAGAAAAGTTTTCAAAAATAAATTGTTTGTAAAAATTCTCTGTGTATAGTTTAGAAACTTTGGTTAAACTTCTACTCAAATACCTGAAGAACAGTCGAATGGTAACAAATGACATCTAGAGGCATCAAATTTTCTTGCGCAAATTTTCTTCCATGTTCACCAATCACCCTTGCTTGCTCATCATGTTGCAAGGCCCATGCAAGCTTTTCCATAAGATCTTGCAAATTATTCTGTACTGGAATGTAGTGCCTCCATGGCTTTAAATTTCGATAAAAGTGCTCAATGTACGGGGAGTCAACTTTCAATACAACCGAGTCTCCGGCCAACAAAAATGGAAAGCGATAAGCTGCCACAGTGCCGTCAATATTTAGTTGGTATTTGTACTGCACAAACAGATTATAGTTTTAACTAGGTATACATGAAATACTAATTCTATTCTCTTATAGATTCATTGAAAACTAATTTGGAGACTTACATCAAAAAAATTAAAAAATGAAATGTGAGGGGTCCTAGGTCCATATATGGATTCTTTGTCTCGAAAGAAGAAAAAGTTTGTCATCGAAGCATTAATCAGATCTGGGTGTTTCTTAGATAAGGCAATCAGATCAAGTCGTTCTTTTCTTGAATCACGACCCCTCCAAAACAATTTTGGAACCTTTTTATTCCATTGAACTTCTGTATTAGATTGCACCGTCATCATATCCAAGGACACTCTGTTGACAAAACAAAAGTTTTCACTAGTTGTGGTGTGTTCAATGATTCACTATTTAAAAAATAAAATAAATACTTAATTATGCCCATACTGCTCATACCTTCCCATGGCTTCTAAAGAAGCCTCCATGAGCTCATACGTAGGAAGCACAATGTCTGCAGTAATATTGGTTTTACACCATGAAAATATTGGTACCGCTGGCTTATCAGATCTACTGGTATCCATAAGTGGCCAATCTCCTAGGTTCATGATGAATTCAACGTCTGGAAGATAGAGTTTTCTTGTAAGCGACAGAAGAATGGCATCAGGAAAAATGTGGAAGCCAACATGTTCGCCGTAACATTTTCGATAAATCTAGTTTAACGAATTAGGTAATTTGTTATTTTATAGTTTTTTACATACATGTTTTAAGCAATGTCAGATTAAAATATTTCTGTCTAACCTCATTATTTTTCACAACGTAGTGACAAAAGCTGTGCGCACCGGGGTTGTAAAATCTCTCAATTGCACTATTTAGCACTTGATTAAAGTCGACGTTGTTGAATGGAGCCAGATCACTTTCAATCTGCGTGTACGTTGGTGGACACTTTGCTTTCTCCAGCCATGTTGACAGTTCATATCGTGGACAGTAGCAGGGATCTGGGTGAACAGAAGCTGTTAGTGCAAAAAAACAAAGGCCGTATATTTTCCCCTGTATATTTGTATACTTTTAACAAAGTTTATGTAATATGATGATAAACCTTGAATTTTGATGGGTGATTTGCCGACATGTTTCTTTTGAAATGTTACAATGATCCGAAAGCCCGTGACACATGATTGAAATAGTTTATATCGCACAATGAAACTGCCATCTTTCCTGTCAAGCACCTGAGTCCAAACCTGCCGATCCCCACTACAGTCAATTCGTACTTTGAGAGCCTCTCTTACTTGTTGGGATGTATTTGCACTATATACGGTATTCCCACAAAGATACGTCAGTAGTAATACGTAATAAGAATTATTATATTATGCAACTAAAACTAAATCATTCATTTTCTACGCTAGTTCAATGTTCGGGTACAATAAGTGAACAAAGACAAGTAATGCGCAATAAACTGAGGAAAAAAGTAAATCTCTTTGTAAATACCGTTGTCCGCCTGGACCCATCAGTTGTACAAAAAAGTATCTTGCGGGTAGAACAATGATATGAGGAGCCAAGCCAGGACCCCAAATTGTGCTGTTTTTGGGCGCAACCCCCAAAGCAGGCTCCTCCTCAACGCTTCCCTCATTTCGTGATACGAGCTGTGAATTGAATGCACGTGTAGAAGCAAAGTCCAAGAAGAGGTGTAACTAGTAAGGCAGTGGAGGTCCTGTATATTAACCAGAACGTGTTATAACAATAAAGTGTATGCTGCGTAATGAAGATGATATTGTTTGACTGATAATGATTTTTTTGGCATAAAACTCTGTGCACTTACAAGTGCATCTTTCAACACGACAGTTTCACCTACTGCTGCTATTATTATTCCCATAAGTATATCAGCTAATCAGCTATATACAGATATCTAGTTTTAAAGTAAAATTATGACTTTCACTGACGTGCTTCGCATTATTGTATTCTAGCCTTACAGATATACAATTTTATTCATATGATTTGTAGGCAAAAACTGAGAGTATTTATAAACTAAGGCATTATCACTCTTATTAATCTCTGGAAGTGAAGTCAAAGAAGGCAGCAGCAGTGATGAATGAGTTTTTTCTGCCTTCTGCTTGTCAGTACCAGACTTAGGTATAAGATCATTATTATGTGCTATATGAAAAATACAGTTTTTTTTTGTTTTCGTTGCTACTGCAGTCTGTCCAGCCGTTTCTTTAGATTCCTAAGCTCATAATATCACATGCAACATTCATTTCATGATCATTGCTTTTGTGTGGAGAATGGGACAAAATTTCTATTATATAAATGTATCAAAATGCCAGATGAGAAAGAAACAAGCATGGTTCACTGGAGCAAGGAGTTTGTTGTTGTAGTAGTCTGCACTTTATGATCTTGGTTTATTGTTGTTTGTTTGTGTCTAGGCATTCGCTTAGCTCGCATCCGCTACACAACAGCAGCAGCAGCACTAATTATTTAGAGCAAGTCTGTCCAGTCCACTATTCCTCAGGGGTGTTGTTGAGAAAGCCATTACTTTTTTTGGCGAGCAATATTTAGAAAGTGTAAATGGAAGGAAAGGCAAAAAAGGCAAGTCAGTCTCACGTATAAAACATAAAATAGGACAAACTACGTCTGTGTCCCAGTAGAATGACGTTTTTGGCTTTGATTTTCCTTAATTGAATGGGTGCAGATGACACGGTTGCTTTGAATGGTCTTTGTATAAATAAATCATGTGCAGTATCTGTCTGTATGTTATGTAAGCATATGTATTTTCTTATCTATAAATGAATGAATTGTCATTGTATAAAGAATAAAATGATGCAAAATTTTCATGCTATTGCTTTTTACTCGAGACAATAAACAATGTAATCAGCGAATGTACTCCATGTGACGACAAAAGAAAGCAATTGATGCAGTTTAGAGATGATAAAATGGCAGAGACGTTAAGTGTGTATTAACGTCATTGAATACGATACGTGACATCTTCAAAATCATTTGTGGGCATGTTACTTGCCTTCTAACAAGTAAATTTATATATAAACCTTGTATCTTCTGTAAATTCGTTTTGGGACTAGTATAAGCTAATATCGATTGATTTATCTCGAATGATATAAGGATTTAATTTAATTACATAATATGCACAAATTACGTTATACAATTTTGCAAGGCGATTCCACGAAACGGATCAATTCAAAAAAATGAACATTTTACCTACCTGCTGCTGTGTAAAGAATTGCTCAATAATAGTATTTTGTTATCTCAGGTAGGTTACACAACAACATTGTATGCGGACAAAGGAAAAGTGTTCGATGCAGTAATTTTGTCCTGGAACTGATAGAGATAAAACACATTTTGATGCCCGCATCCGTTTACAGAGCTTACATAAGAAAACAGGAAAAAATGAATTTTAATTTAAAAAATGAAAACTAATTTCGCCACTGTCATTAGTATTTTTTGCACTTATAGTTTGTTTACATAGATGTACATATATCAAACATACATGATGAATGAGTTTAGGTCATCATGTCTTATTGTAATTCTTAGATTTAATAAGTGGATTATTATCATAATACCTATGCCTATTGAGATTCACTAATCATCAATTGACGTGCTACACACAGTCTTTTCTATCCATGAAAATGAAAGTTTTATAGTTATTTAACTATAATGCGTCCAGTTTCAGAACTTAGTTGTCTGTTGAATTTTTTAAAGTAACGAGTCTCATTTAAAACTTTAACCATTTCAGATTACTTGAGTATATTCGTCATCATCATTCAAATCTTCTTTCTACCGAAAACAATCAACAATGAATAAAATACATATATCGTTTTTCCACAATGACCGCGCCAATTAACCACTTGAGTTGACACTTCAACTTCAATTTAATTATTATTACTAACTACCAACATGATAGATTTTCATGTTTTCATGATAATGCTTATGCTGACGACACCAATTTGGACACTAACTACTTTAACAGCAGGGCTATTTGGTATAAAAATGCTCCATGCATCTTTTTCGGTGTCATTACATCCATTGGTCTTGCCATTGCACCAGTTTCAAGACTTTGTTCAATGTCCTTGTTGAAAAAGTTAAATCTTTTTTTGCAAATAAATGACATTTTCTAGCCAGCTTCATGATGCCCAATTACAAATCTCTCAGTCTGATTTCTGTTGCTGTTCTTGTTGGCCTTGTTCAGCTTAGCTGTCTTGAAGCCAGAATATTGAATTATACGCTTGAAATATACTACATTTCAGGTTCACCCGATGGTGTTCACAGCGATTACATTCTTGGTTTGAATGGTCAGTCCCCTGGGCCAACGATAGAAGCTGAAGTTGGAGACACACTAGAAATAGTTGTCATCAATAGTATTCAGAACGGTCAGAATACATCAGTCCACTGGCATGGCTTTAACCAGAAGAATTCCTTGTTTGAAGATGGAACCAGCATGGTAACTCAGTGCCCACTTCCTTCAGGAAGATCGCAAACCTATCGCTTCAATGCTACTCAAACGGGAACATTTTGGTTAGCCTTTGAAAATTAAATGCAAATGTACAGCTAGCTTTATATGATATTTTTCCTCATGTCATTTTTACTTTCTTCTTATTTTTGTAGGTACCACTCGCATGTCAATTCTCAGTATACAGAGGGCATGTATGGACCTTTGATAATTCGTGCCAAACCTGAACCCTACAGAAATGACGGCGAGATAACTCTCACCATGAACGACTGGTATCAACGAAGTGCCTTTGCCAACGAGGAGTGGCACTTGTCACCTCCCAGTCGTGGCGTTCCACCTTACCCAGATTCTGGTATGATTAATGGAATGGGACGTTATCCATGCAATATTGCAGAGATTCAAAACAGAACGTGCGATGCTGAGAAACAATTCCGCCCTTTGATTCGTATACAACGTGAAAAAACATACCGCCTTCGTCTAATCAACGCTGCTGCTGTCAGCATGTTCAATGTTTCTATTGATGACCACATAATGCATGCAATTGAAGTTGATGGAATAGACGTGAAAACTCCCGTTCCAACAAAGACCTTATCCATTGCAGCTGGTCAGCGTTACTCCCTATTAATTACTTGCAACAATGGTTCCAGTAATAACCAAAGGTATTTACTAAGGGCTAATATGCGTAAAGATTCGTATATGTACATTGAGGACGTGAATATCAACAAATACCCAGAAGCATTAATGGGCGATGTTTCAGCCATCATTGAGTGTACAGATGAGGATCTTGGTCACAGTGAAAACCAACAAGTAGAAATTACACCGGAAAGATTTACATGGCACGACATTGTTCCTCCTACTGACATTGCCTTGCCAGAATTGCTGGATGAGACAAATTTGAGACCGCTGGATGGAAGTTCAGCTCCAGATTTTTTTGACAAAGAGTATCTTCTAACTGTTGGCTTTTATGAGGACTTTGAAAACATTCGAAGAGGCTCGTTTAACCAAACTCCATTTGCTCTCATTGATGATAAACCCTTGTTGATGAAAGTGATTGATGGAGAGCCACTACCAGCAAGTACACTTCCAATAGAAATTGAAGTTGGAGATGTTATTCAGGTCATTGTCAACAATCCGTTCTTTGGTCCACATCCATTTCATTTGCATGGTATGTTAAACACTAATAGCGTCCAAATTTGGGATTTTATAATTTTAAAATAATTACAGGAAAAAGCAATGCAAACTTTTATTAATTTGTTTTAGGTCACCATTTCTGGGTTGTCGGTATGGGCCCATGGTATGACGGAGACTATGATCCTTCCAGACACAATTTAACAACAGAAACGGTAAAACGAGACACTTTTCTTGTACTGGAGCAGTCTTGGGCCGTTATTAGATTTGTCGCTGATAATCCAGGAGTATGGATTTTTCACTGTCATATTGATTGGCACAGTCTATCTGGAATGGCCATGATCTTTGTGGAAGGCCGTGATACAATCAGGCAAAATGTCAGGGTTTCTGATGAGGCTTTACGCGTGTGTCAAATGCATAGTGAAACTAATAGTACTTCATTTGCTCAATCACCTCCACACCTCCATTCACATGCACATTAATTGTTAACTTTTACTAAAATATTTTTGTAGAAAGTATTTTTTGTAATTTTATTTTAAACTAAAATATAGGGTATTTTACAGTATTACATGATAGTATTTATTGTACACTTAATTTTTTGCTACAATAAACTTGGTATTTCTCATAAGTACTTGTTTCTTGTATAGACACCATTAATAATCACTTTCACATTTGCATTGTCATCCTTCCTTAAAGGCTGTATCTCTTCCAGGAGAAAGCATGCAGTAATTTTATAAACTTATTGTTTTGTTAAAGTAAGGTTTATTTATTTTCATATATCACACTTTATAATACTCGTATTCAATACTTAATCCTCAAATTCAATCAGGTAACGAACAGCTACTTGATCACGGTTGAAAACTATGAACTCATTATAGTCAAGACCCCAGCCCCAAGACTCTTTATAATATTTCTCCTTTTTTTCTCCAAGTGCCACTGTTCGTCCTGTGACAATTATCAAAATTAAGCATTATTATTGGTATTATCCTTTTAAAGTAGCATATACTCTCATTGGGTATGATGTTTATTATTATAATTAAAGTTACCTTTCCACAAAACAGTTGACTCTGTATTCGGCTCATATCTAGAGTCTGCCGTTTTCAAGCTGTCGTAACCAGCAGGCATACTGTTTTGACTGGCATCATACAATTTAACCTCCCATATCTTACCCAAAGCAGCCTCACAAAGCAGCATATACTTTCTACGCTGCCCATTTACCTCTCCAGATCGACAGTAGTGTTGACTTTTTCCAAACACGTCAGCCAAATAAACACCCTATTTAAAAATGCATTCGTATTAAAAATGGAATAGGTTCCTTGTAAAAGTAGATGGATAATCAACAACGAAAAGCCTTGTTATACTAACCTTCCCGAACAAAGCTCCACTTATTTGTGCACTGAGCGGTGCCACCTGCAACCCTTGTTGTAAAATGGACAATACGTTTGCAGAGCTCGTTCCATGCCACAGCAATTGACGATTTTGAATGTTGGTAGCATTCAGCCGTGTGTTTTCTGAGGGAATGTCTACACGGTAAATTCCGTAAACTTTGGCATTTTCTCCGGTATTTTGAATGTACTGAAGGATCAAGTCTGCCTCTTCGTTATCTACTGAATTTGATCTATCCAACAACTGGATTTTTGTGCCCAAGCATCTATAAATATACTCAAACGGATTTGTGTTGATTTGGTTATATTGTGCGGCAAGCAAAAGGGATTTGGCAAGACCCAAATGAAGAAGGCGACTAATATCAATAAGTTTTTGACGGAGGTCATGATCCAAGAAAATGGGTTCCAGTTTCTCAGCAGAATACCCAAATACGGGAATGATGGCATAAAACTCTTCACTGAATTTGACAATTTCATTCATCACATCCAACTTATCTTTTTCCGTATACTTTCCAGCCGCGTCTCTGTCCATCTCTTCTTTTTTGTGAATTCTCTCCCCAATTTCCTTCAAAAGATTTTCACCTTTCACTAAAACGTCCATTGGGAGAAATGGTAAAGTGCCATAATCTGCTTTGGTTTGGAAATTATGGTAGAAACCGCTACTGCTGTAGTTTGATCCAACGTCTCGATGAACCAAGGACAAATTTCTTACCAAGTTTATAATACTGCGGGGTAGAATACTTTTGACGCTTCTTCCCAACTTGTCCATTTCGTCAAAATCAATTTTGACTTTAGATGCATGCTTTCCTACTCTCAAATCTTCCTTGATCAATCGGTATTTTGTGGGGCTAGCGGTAAAATTTTGCACATCTTCCCATGCATTTCCACTTTTAGACCGGAAAATCTTTGTAAACTCTTTGATTGCTTCCTCTTCATTGGCAAGCGGGGTCTTTTGATACTGACCAGTTGTACCAACTCTACCCCACTGTGTGAACAATAATATCATTTCCTTTCCTCTTGGCTGCTTTATTAGCTGCATTTTGTAGAAATTGTACAAACCATACATTCCATAATTTATGTCCACTTTTGTCATGAAACACTCGTATGGAATGTTTTGCTGGGCATCCATCATAATCTCAGCGTTGTCCGCTGCCAACCCACACAATGGGTCAGGTTTTGGTTTGATAAATTCATCTTCTCCCCTTTCTCTTCGCTTCTCTATCTCTTTCTGGACTAATTTATCGGCCATTCTCTCTGCAGCTGTGGGAAAATCTTGAATGGGGGATAGCAAAATGTCCTGCGAAAATGCAGGTGGAAATTCTGAATAATTTTGCCAGGTCAGCAATACCTTTTTATTTGCAGGTAATGCCACGTGTTTTGACAGCAATTTAACAATATCGTTTCTCTTTTGCTTAATTGCTCGGTCCAGTGGGGTTAGCCCGTCCCCAGATGGGATACTAACTGCCTTCATTGATTGTAGCATGTCAAAAATTTGCTTGACATTCTTGTAATAGCAATTGTTTCCCGGAGAAAGTATCAAATGATCCATTACAGTCTGACCCTTTTTGTCCTTTATGGTAAAATCGATTTTGCTTGACCTCAATTTAGGCAATGTCTTGCCATCCAGATCCTTTTGATAATTGTAATTTTGAGGATCCAGCAGTAACTTGACCATTCGAGTATCGTTCAATCGAATGGCATGCATCAAAGCTGTTCTCCCTTCTGAATCCTGTCCGTTAATGTTTACTTCTTTTGCTCCCGACTTTATGTTTAGCAGCCATTTAACTGTTTGGTAACATTGCTCAATCACTGCAACAATCAACGGAGTGTATCTGATTCCGTTATTGGATGGAATTACATTGACTAACTTTTTGTTGGATCGTACACCAGGGTAAGGACTCAGAGCAAAGGGATATTCACATAATGCATTAGGATCTGCCCCCGCAAGGATCAATTGCTCAGCAAATTGTTGAAGAGGAACGCTGTGTGGAATAGGATTTTTCATTGTCCAAAACAAAGCATTGAACGGGGTTCTCCCAAATAAATCAGGTTTAGTTAAAGCTAGCGTCTTCATCAAGTCCTTCACGTTTGACAGTAAAATGCTGCACAGTTTGTGCTGGTGATTGGTTAGAGCATATATCACAGCTTGTGAATCAAACTCGTCGACTGCGCCGGGATCGAGTCCACTTTTACGGAAACTTTCACAAATCTTGGTGGCTAAATCATCGTCTTGTCCGTCTTGGTATTTGGCAAGAGTGTGAAAAAGCGTACCTGATTCAATAGACAACTCCTTCTTCTGTTTTACTTTTAAAGTTAGCTTGAGCGCAAGTTTCAGTCGGCGTGTTTTCAGAGCAGTGGAAATTCCTGTAGAGAAACCAACACCAGAAGATTGGAGTTGTCCAATCATAAGATACAACATCCCTTGCCAGTCATGCTTAACAACTTGTTCGAGAATCGGATATCGTTCTTTCTCTTCGCGAAGAGTTTCTCTATCTTCCTCTTCTTGAAGTGTACGAGTCCATTTCCAAGCTTCCTTTTTAATTGGAGCAGATTTGCAAGTCTGGTTGGAACTGGTTGCTGTTGCCTCTTCGGTGCGAAGTTCCTTAATTTTGATGTTGTTGTTGATTGTCATTAGGAAATTTGCATCTTTCTGATAAAAGTTAAGGGCACATCCTTCATGTGCGTTCCGTACAGCCAATCCAAAAGGGGTGTTTCCGTTATTGTCGCACACGTCAATTTCTCCTTGTTTCAAGGTTTGAATTAGGTATGAAGAGCAAATGGTAGCGCCCCGGAAAGCGGAATAATGCAAAGCAGACGAGCCGTATACATCAATAGTGTGAATTTTGGAAGCAGCCCCGGAGCTTTTCATTGAGGTGACAATGTGCGATACTAGCTCGATGGGATCAAAAAATGTAGTGTCAGTGGGACTGCCAATTTTTACAAAAGCATAGTGAAGTGGAATGCGACCTCGATGATCTCTAATTGTCAAATCAGCACCAGTTGTGATTAGGACATCCTCAATGTCATAGAAAACGTCTGTCTCGCTTCCTCTTGCGTTCATGGCCAAGTGAAGAGCCGTCCTGCCGTCACAATTGGTAAGATTTGGACTGACTCCAGCGTTAAGCGCAGCACTTAGTGCTTCCACTGCATGTGTCAAAGTGGGTCTCCGAGAAATATAATGAAGGATTGAATTTTTTGTTTTTGGATGAATTTCCTGAGCGTTTGCTCCTTTAGCAATCAATTTTGGAATCAAATAAAAAGTTCGCAATTCCTTCATGGCACTAAAAAGTACCAAACCAATTTCGTTCTCAGCTGCAATTTTGAAGTTTACATTTGCGCCAGCGTCAATCAACTTTTCGGCAACCTTGATATTTCCTCCCATAACGGCAGTCACTAATGGTGTTTGCTTGTTTTCATCGAGTGGATCCAAAAACGGTTTATACTTTAAAATAATGTCTAAAATGTCGGTTGAAATGGCAAGGTGCACAGCAGAAAGTGGATTTTTACTTTTTAATTTTGCATTCACATCGACGCTAAGCTTTCCAAGAAACGTGTTAACAACCCTGGAAATTTGAGCCTTGTACTTTTCATCTGCAATGCTGCAACATGAGTTTAAAAGTTTAAGCAGTGGTGTGAATCCATCTTTGTTGAAAGTGTTTGCCATTTCTGTGAGCACGGGAATGTTGGTTTGGTTTTCACAAAGTTTAGTAAAAATAAAGTACACCTTACTATCAACTTTGGTAAAGTGCTGACTCATAAAATGCAGCAATGTGCTGTTGTTGCTGTCCTTCTCGAACGGTATCTGAATTTTGAGGTCCAGAAGCTTTGAAATGAAATCAAAGTTATTTGACTTTGCAGCTTGTAAAATTGGGGAGTCTTCATCCAAGTTCTTTTTAAAAGGATCACAACCGTTTTCAACCAGGTACTTAATACATTCGTTGTAGGCTTTGATTTCCTAAAAACATAAACATAACAATAAAATTATTTTATTTGTTTTAATTCAGAGCAAAGTCAATGAAAAATCGAATAAAAATTCCAACTACATATTAAGCAGGTATAAACAACTTTCTTACCTGTTGATATAAGGTTACGTACTCGGAAATTATTTTCTTTGCCATGTAATGAAGCTGAAGAGTAAAAAAAAGAAATGACATATTTAGAAATTTTTTAATTGAACCAAAGAGTAAATAAGAACAGAAAACTTACAGCATTGTTTCCTTTGAAATCTTCACAAGTCGGGTCTGCTTTCAAATCTTCAACAAGAAATCTCAACCTGCCCATATCGCCTCCTGCATTGCATATTTCAAGGAACAGCGTCCGACCTGAGATAATTTTTCTAAATATTAATTCGCATGCTTTTGCTTGCAAAATTTAAAATGTTTCTATTTGAAGGTATATGCCATAAAGCAGCTATCAAAAATGAGTTTATTACCATTGTCGTCAATACGTGCATTGACATCCACACCTTCCTGCTTCATCAATTCAGTAACCAATCCAGTGTGCCCCTTCATGAACGCAATTGCCATTGGCGTCATCTTCCAATGATTAGACTGATTCGGTGGACATCCCGCTTCCAATAAAAGCATTGTGGCGAAATACCATCCATAAGCAGCACTGTAATGCAATAAGGTATTACCTGAGCTGTCAACTGCCAAATGGTTCACTCCCAGACGAAGCAAATACGAAAGTACATGAGTTTGTCCGTTCATTGTTGCATGATGTGCAGCAGTTCGCCCTCTCTTGTCTTTTGCATCCACTTTTATCCCCGATTCTACCAAAACTTTCACCACTTCAAGATGTCCGAACGTTGAAGCCAGCATGAGTGGCGTGACTCTATCAAATTTTGCAATGGTGGGTCGATTTGCATCGGTACCAGCTTTCAGGAGAATCCTTACAATCTCAACGTGCCCCAATTCACATGCCATGCATAATGCGTTTCGCCCTTTGGTAGTTAGCTTGTATCTAATATCGTTTTGAATAAGACCAGCTTTTTGCTTAGCTGATTTTCCCGTTTCTTCTAAATCATTTTCCGGAATTTCATTGTTTATTGAATTCTTTTCTTCGTGCTCAAGGATAACCTTCACATTGTGGGTTCTGCCAGCGGAAACAGCAGCGTGCAGCAGTGTATATCCATCGCCACCTCTCTTTGTGGATGTTGTTGCGTGTGTAGAAATTCCATATTGAAGGAGATACTTTAAAGGTCCTGGACCACTGCAAACGGACGCATAGTGCCCAACCGTCCATCCATGAGCATCTGCTAAATTAAAGTCAGGCATGGAACGCAATAGAGCTGTTATCACTCCAACATTCGGATTAATTGCTGCACAGTGAAGTGGCGTAAAGCGTGGATCATAAGTGCACTTTTTTGTGACGGAAACAGGTTTAAATGGAGTCAATGCATCTCCAGTCTTTTTAGTCAAAGCTTCTTCGTGTAAAAAATTGAATCCATATCCCCCTTTAACGTTTGCTTTGGCTATTCCTTTCCCCACAAGTTCATAGTGACCTCTACGTAAAGGAATATGAATGCTGTAGTAGTCCCAAAACTGTATTTGTAACTGCTCCATAATAAAATCCATGAAATTTGATGAGACTCCTGATGGAAAATATAACATGGATGCTTAATTAGATTCGGTAAATACTTTACGTGAAAATTAATTTATTCTCAATTTATTGGCATGAATTAAGGTGCAGTACCGATTTTTAAAGCCAGTCTGGTTGTTTCCTGACCATCAAAATCAAGAGTAGATGGCAGATGGTATGCTGAACCTCGATCGTATAAGAAGGCGTTGTTTCCCTCTTTTCCTCCTCTACCTACACTGACTTGTCTCATGGCGTGACCAAACATCATGTGGGAACCCCTACCAGTTCCCTCCTCTGATATCATCAACGTTGGGGACGATCCAAATTTTTGAAAGGATTTTTGTGGAATTTTATGCAGAATTTTGAATGCCTCTTTGTTTTCCGTCTTGAGTATGTAATTCAAGACATTTTCTGAATCTGTTGAGCTTCTTACCATTCGCAAAGTGTAGATTTTCTCTGGTTCATCGTTTATCAATTTCTTCAGTAACTTTATATCGTTTAATATTACGGCACGAATGATAAGGCGCGAGTGTGACAGAGTGGAAATAAATGGGAGCTCCTTCTTAGACTCAAAGGTGGGATCCTTTTCATAGCACGTTAGGTCAGGCTTGGGTTGTAATTTTCCCTTCTTTTTCTTTGGTTCCTTTTTAACACGCTTTCCACCTTTCACCGTGGTATCAGCAGAGGCGGTTGCGTTTTTACCGGCGTCGTCAGACTTGCTTTTAGCCTGGGGAGCCTTTCGTTTCTTTGGTGCAGCGGATTGGACAGTTGTTACAGGAGTTGTAGTGTTCGCTTTCACCCTACTTTTCGCGACTACTTTCTGGGGCTTTCCCGCTGTAGCTTGCCTTTTATTCTTGGTAATGCCACGACTGGCATTTTTCCCTTTAGGTTTAGCAGGTACAGGGCTTTTTAGCAGCCTACGTCTCACAGACGGTTT
>JAHZMT010002867.1:0-17695 GCA_027743785.1 Sinhomidia bicolor
GGGGAACAAAGATGATGATGATGATGATGGTAAAGATATGGAATGATTAAAAATGGATAATAAAACACGCCGAGACAGCGTGCTCTTGCATTCATTAAAATAACAAAATTTGTCACCACGTCGAAATCATCATCATCATCACTGCAGATCACAGAGACACCACCATCTCATATCCCATAATTTGATTTCCTTTGCCATTTTTTTACTCGATACAAAATAAGAGGACCTAGTACATATTCGGTATAGTCATAATATAATATACTAACAAGTCTAAGTCTATTATGTAGGTATATATATTTTTCGGTACATCGACTCTTCTACCACGCGGGCAGGCTATTGCCACCGTGCATTCGTTTAGGTAAAATGTCATGTCTCTTGAGAAAAAACTCTCACATGTCACATCAAATCATTTATTACCGCAAATAACAAGCCCCTTCTTTGTTCTAATAGATTTTTTGCAGAACAGTCTATAAGCCCAAAAAATAATGTTGAAATGCAAGCTGCAAGCATGGAAAATGAAATGAGATAGCAGAAAAATTATAAGAGGCAAAGAGCGAGTTTCAGATATACAGCAAAATTTGTGGTAAAAAAGTAATACCATAAACTTAGCAGTACCTAAAACGATAATATATTGTGATTCAATGACCGTCCTCTTGGAGTCTGATCTGATGGATTCTCTAAAACGAAACGCACATATGATGCAAAAAGGAACTTGTTTATGACAATCAGCAGCAGCTTATTAAATTTATGAATGACCTAATAAAAAATGGGCAAGTCCCTCTGGAAAAATCGCTAATAATGAGCAAAATACAGTGTATAGCTGTATGATAAAATGCTTTTGCTTGTTCGCATGCCGGAAAATGTATGGCAATGAAAGAAATGACAATTTTATGATGATGGAAGATGTGATAAGTATTGGAACGATGAGAGAAGAGAGACCAAGTCACAAAATGTTATTTTGGAAAATAAAAGATATTAAAAAGAGTGTGTCTTCTGTGCTATTACAGTGTTTTAAGCAAAAATGACAAATATAGGTTTTTCTGCTAAAATGTCATTTTTTTTCTATTAACTTGTAGAAGACACCGAGGGGTGTGGACGGTACTTGAAACATACATGACAAGTTTGCGGAAAGATAATAAAAAAAAATCTTGTTTCTCGTTTCATTTGAAGCGATAAAAATACTCAGCCTTTTAGTCTGATCTAAAAAAAGACGTCAGCATTTTCAGCCCACGCCTCCGCATTCGCAGGTGTTTTGTTAGTTTAGTGTGATAATTTAGTATATATTAAAATAAAATATACTTTTTTACGTCAAATTAAACGTGTTTGTGTGGATCCTTTGACCTCGTCATCATCAGTGTCATATGTACTGTTTCATTTCAGCTGCCATATTCATAATTTTCACGAACGTTCCTATTTTTAATTTAAGGTACTTACGAGGAATTTTATATTTTTTACAATATCCTAGTTAATTGCACTATTAAAAATAATTAAGAGTTTCGCTTCAAGGTAGTTATCTCCGTTTGTTGAACCAATTCCAAAGTCCTTAGCGCAAGCACCCAGCTGCACAAGGTTCATATTTTTTTGTACAAGATAATAATTATTTTTTTACTTGGAGCTTGGAATTTGAATTGGTTATTGAATTTGAATGAATTGGCTTTTCCAAAAGGGATTAAATCAAGTGATGTCATGATAATCTCGCTTGTATAATGCAAATGATTGTGATAATGGTGGCGATTAAGAGAAACGAGTTCTGTTTGTGTCTGTGAAGAGTCTCTCTTCCAGCCTGGCACGTACCTTACCCCTCTCTCTTTTAAACTAAAAGAATTTTAATTATATCTGTCTAATATTTTTAAGCTTTGCCACTCAGCGAAATTAAACTTGGTATTTTTATTATTATTATATCGTTAATGCTCTCAGTAATGTTTAATGTAGCAGAAATGTTTAATTGAATGGTGCTTTTGTCTGCAGTTTAATAGATACCGTCAGTCATTTAACGAAAGATATGGCTCGTGCCTACAGCACGAAACTGAAACTAAACGTCAAAATAGTGAACATGTGCTGGGCAAATGCACAACGTTATTCGAAAGGAATTTCTTCACATTGTACGTATCTAAGCAGGAAACAAAAAGCCTAGCGAGCAAAAAGAAGCTTGAGTCAGAGTCCGAGTGTACATAATCGACAAGCAACTTGTGCCCAGTAACAAGTGACCACATTTAGTTTCGTTCAGAAAACTTTTCATGTCTAAAGCCACGTATTCATTTTTGTAATTAGAAACAACAGCACAATTTTGTCCGCATGTAACCGGCTCTTTCTTACGAGCAAACTTAATTTACCGACACCGGACTTTATTTAACCTTAGGGCAACAGTTTGCGTAATAATGTGCAGAAAATAATGCAAACAACAAATAAATAAGTGTATAAAAGATAATCAAAATATAAAAGTAGCATGTATGCTAATTAACATTGAAACTTGAAAGCACAATAAGTTGTATCTCAACACAGCCAAATAAATTGATAGTGATTAGTAGATGGGAGTTACAACACTATGCAACTCACAAGATGCTTTCCTACAATGTTTATTAAGAAGTTGTTATTTCCTACTATGCTTAAATATGTCAATTAATTAACGTTTGAAACGTTTCGCGTTCCAAAAATACATCAATGCTAATAAATCGCATTTTTTAAATATTTACAATCGTTATTTCATAACATTTCAGTACCTTTTCATTGCGTTGATCAGTAATCAAATACATATGTTTAAAAGTTTAACGATTTTCGAAATATTGTGTGCTGGGATGGACATACACTAATATTCCCATAAAGCATGTAGCTAAATCAGCTCTCGCCAAGTATTAAAGACGATGTGACTCGGTAAGGATTTAATGACGAAAATGAGCATGATGTGAAAGATAAGATAATATCACGTTCCGTGAAAGTAGTACGTCACCGTCATCATTATTTAGTAGGAACCCTGTCTAACCTCTTCAATTTTTCCTAGTATGACGCTAGAAATGACGGTAACTAGAAATGAAGTCGTGTCGTTGTTAGTGTCTTTTCGTGGGAGACAAGTCCTATCACTTCGCATCATCATTATGTGGCTTATCAGTGCTTCCATCAACAAATACATGTTGTTAGAGAAAGTAAAAGTATTTTATGAAATTCCACATTGAGTGCATTACACTGCACCAGCATCATCACTTTTCTTTTATGTTTTGATGTCAAAACACAAAAAGAAAGCTTAAAAAGCATCTAATAATCTTGTATGACCGTTATTCTCTCTCTCTAGCATTTGTGCAGCTCATATTACGCTACATCTTTCTTCTGGAACAAGTCACCGATCCAGAGAATAGTTTAGGCATGTTAGTCAGCAAAGACCACCACACCGCACCGCCATTCCACACCAACATTACCATTCATCACTGCTATTACCACCCACAACAAAAGTATCATGTTACACGCGTAGTAAATCGGAAACGTTTCTCTATTATTTGCCTACATGGTGTACGTGCACTTTTAGAATGACGGTGCTGGTGGTTTTTACTGGATTTAAACGAGCGAGAGAATTTCCGACAACAAAATGCCTAATAATAAAAACAGTAAGTGAAAAGCGGACAATTCGATTGGTGATGATAATTAACGCTGCGACTACTGTTTTCACTACACGGAAATACGTGATAGTGAAGAGAACTTTCATTTTTTTATTTGAGTTGCTTAATCCCCCATCATCGTGGATTAGATGTTGAAACCAGAATGGGACTGGTGGGATTTTTTAACACTATAAATGAACTTATCTCATCATAGCGCTTTCTATTTGAAAATTTCTATTTGAACGCGAATGTATGCAAACTTTGTGCCTTTCTTCAACCATTTTCCCTTGCATGACTGGGTTCGTTTATAATCGTCTTTTTCCAAGGAACGTCTTTTCAGTGAATGTCTACTTTGATGTAATGTTAAAGCAACATATACGGCTTTCTGCTTTGAAAATGTGCCGTGGGAATTGGGTACCTATGACATGTGTAAGCTTGCAAAAATGCCTCTTTCTCTTTGTGTACAGTTTGAGGATCTCTGATCTGTCAAAGCTGGGTCTCTACTTACAGAAACGTGCAACAGGAGATTCCGACGCTTTGTGAGAAGTAATAAACTGAGCGACCCACACGTTTATTGACATTCATTCATTGCTAAACAGAAAATGTTGAAAGTATTTTTTTTGAAGGAGAGTTCATTCTATCATCCCTCTGTAGTCAATAGAGCTTTGGTTCATAAAAGTAATAAAAACGATGCGATGAAAAAAAAAATTAAACAGGAGCAATACAAAAAGGCGAAAGAATTATGTATCATGTTCACCGTCATTGGGTCACAAAAAAAAACCTTTGGTCTAAATTCCAGTGCCTAAATAAGCAAACACGTTTTTTTCTACTATCAAGCAATTTGTAATCACCACATGTTTAAGTCTGTATTATCATCAGCAGGAGCGGTTTTAACTTTCTAGTGCAAAAGAAAAATGATGCAGGCGTACCTATTGATTTTAAGCTTGTGATGCAGGGAATGTTGCTGCTTACTCGTGATATAAAAAAATAGCTGATACGAAAGCATTTAATTAATCAGAGATGCATGCTTGCACAGTTACGACATTGTGTTAGGTAAAGTACTGGAAAGCATATTTTTTGTTGAAAAAAAAAATCTCATTTTAATTTATTAGTCCTTTTCGCTAATGTACTGGTAGAGAAATTTATATATAAAAATATTTGTATGGTTTCTGCCTTGTTCACCGCTTTCATCATCAATCACTTACACAGACTCGTTAATTTTCTCCTTGTATCCGTGCAAATGTCAATACTATGCATCATTGAAACCAGGTCTAGTATAAATCCATAATTAACCTCTTGGTATAGAAGCTCTTATATGCCAGTTGTAATTCATATTGATGTAATACTCAGTTAGTATGTTGGTTAAATAAATACGGGTGATGGGGCATTGTAAGAAACCCCTACATCCACCCACGTCTTTGGTAAACCAAAATGGTCTATTCCAAAATATTCACTATTGTTCTACGCACACCAAGTTGTTGTAATAAAACTAGGCGTATTTTAGAGATTGCTTAATAGTTATAGAATGCATTTTAACTTTATGATTTCATTTAAGTAATTTAATTGTGAAACTACTTAAACAGCAGGTTGTAAGGTTTAAATTACCAAAAAAATTATGCAAAGCAATGATACTCCAAAAATAACCCGGAAAGATTTTTCATGATTTTGATGCTAATATAGAATTATTTTTACTCTACTATTAAATTTAATATAAATTTATAGCAATTTTAAATTCAAACAAAATAAATTATTAAGCTTACCTTAAGAGTTTTTTGTGGTTGTCGAAAATATCAAACAAGAGTATAAAACAGGGCTACGCTTGATTTATAACAATTTTAAATTCAAACAAAATAAATTATTAAGCTTACCTTAAGAGTTTTTTGTGGTTGTCGAAAATATCAAACAAGAGTATAAAACAGGGCTACGCTTGAAAACCGTTGGGGAAGTCACAAGCACAAAATGTTATTATTTCAACTGATAAATAATCAATCACCAAATGTTCACGTAGTACTTGTTCGGCTACACGGCTGATAAATAAAGCCTCAATCTGAGTAACCCCAAAATAAAAATGCAAGGAAGAAAGGTGAAAGTTAGCAAAAGAAAGACGAGAAGGAAGTAGCAGATAAAGAATAGGTTTACTCTTGCTGACTCTTCATGCTGCAACAGTACACTACTAAAAGTTGAGTATGTGCTTGCTGTCAACTTGTTGCTGCTGCTCGAATCTTTCCTTATTTTCTTTCTTTCTTCTCTTCAACTTTTTTTTATTTTCTTTGCAATTGGATACTTGTTGAGTTAATAGCAGCGTTGTGTACAGAATACTAAAATAAAATGCACACCACAAGGGTAACGAAAATAGGAAAAAGAAGCTTATCTGGGGAGAAAACAGTATATATTGTTGAATGATGATCTTTTTTGATGATGATGAGGAGGACTCTGCTCGTTGCTAAATGCTTCTTGTTCCATTGAGACTGGGAGCTTTTATAGAAAATTCCTTGTCTGCCACGAAGAAGAGAAGTATAGTACCTCAAAACAAGAGTAATGGCTTATTAGTATTAGTATTGTAGTACCACCACAGTATATAGAAAGTATATCAAATCTGTCCCCTTGTCGCGTGTGTGTGTGTGTATGTGTGTGCGCATGAAGTGATATAAAGGAAAGGCAGAGCCTTGTAGTTGTTATATTTCTACCATCATTTTTATCATCATAATAATAATGTAAACGACGTGTTTTGCAGTGATGATGGTAATTCCTCTGTTAAAAAAATAATATGATGATACTGTTATGATATGCAATTTGCAATGCAGCAACGTTGGTGTGATAGTGCTACTTACTTGTTATGATTAGCTGAAAAGGTAAATTGAAAAAGTCACTGCGTTATAATAAAAAAAAATTACCACAAAATGACATTTTTACAGCAACAGATATTATTACTACAATCACAAGGGAAATCCCTACATGGTGAATAATAATAATAATAATAAATGATTATGATACTGTGTACTTTGAACAAACACATTGCAGAAAAAAAGACTTTGTCTTCAACATCATGTGTATTATCATCATCACTGCATCATTCCAGTATCAAGATGAGTTAAATGATTATCAGATCATGATCATAGTAGAAAAATACTTGGAATAATACATGGTTCTTCACGTTATTTGTTGTTATTACTTTATTATTTGTAAGAAAAAAGTCCCTGGTGGGAAATGATATAGTCAACAGTCCACCACGCTAGCAAAATATGTCCAGAGAGTAGTATTCCTAACCTCTTTGTCAGTAATATAAATGTGGGAAATATTCAATTTAGCATTAATTTGGGCATCATCATGGATGACTATTGCAATAGGTAGTAATAATAATAATATATTTTTTAACTTTCTGTTTGTCCAGAAATGACAACGCGGCGCCTCTGGTGTTTCAGAAGAATAATATGTTATTATTACGAATATTTTTTTATATCTTTTTTCTAAGAATAAGCTTGCATTACGTACTCATGTCTCACTATAAGGTATGCACATGCAGCATAAGTAAGCAAGTAAGCACATGTCTCAAAGACATTTTATACTTCCAATTCCTGAAGTTGTTCGACAACAATAATAGTAAAAGTTCTGCTACAATATATTGCGGTAGTAGAACTACTCTATAATGACCATTATAATGGCCAGCTTTAAAACGGTAATGAAAAAATTATAGTGATTGTATCAAATTATTATGCTGATGAGATAGTGTGCATTTATACGGCATAATAAATGAGCAGTAGTAGAAGTAGTGAGTAATGTAATAATGAGATGTGAGAGATGAGAGGTGTTTATTTTACTGCATTTGATAGTATGTAGTGGACGCTTGTATGTACATGTCCAGACCAGACATCACAGCATCATTCATGTGGTTTGCTGCAAATGCGTTTGATTAGTTAGTTTGAGGTGACTCTTTTTTTATGAAGTAGCGTATAATATTTTAATGATGATGAAATTAAAAGATGGAATGTTGTTTTTGTTGTGGATGATGATGAATTTTTTCTAGTTTAGTGAACTTTTTCCGGGCTGTGTAGTGAACTCTTCTTTTATTTACTGAATACTGACTAACCACATATTATTATTTTGCTATTTTTTAAAGATGATGTTTATATGTTTGCTTCTGCATGAAAAAAATATGTAAAAAGTAGCAAGCAAAGCATGTTTGCGGATATTATGACTGAGGTTTGTATAACAAATCAAGCAAGAGTCTTGCTTTGTTACTACTGCTGCTAGATCCTCCAATATGCAGTCGTATGCGGACATGCTGGCAAAACATGAATGGGCAAAGGAATAGGGTGTAGGGAGCAAAAGTTAACAGTTCCTTCCGTGTGTGAAAATGTTTTTAATCTAAAGCATACAAATAAGATTAAAATAGCATGGTAAATAATTAATGGTGCACATAATATGTATATCCAAGTCATTTGAGCACTACCGCAATGAACTCCACTGGACAAATAAGTTATTATATGAATGGGTGAATGAGTCGTACTGTTGTGGAAAATATAGAATGATAAGATCTAGACCACTATAAGCGCTCCAATGTACAGCAACCGCGACACAACTTGCTTGTTAGCCGTCCTGCGTCTACCTACCATGCATACATCTCTGTACTACTACTGCAAGTTCTTCACGCGTCATTAGCTTGCACAACGAAGCATACAACCGGACAAGCTTTTTAAAAAGTCTTCCTACATTTTTTGGAATAAAAGGAAGAGAAATGTATGAAATGTTATAAATTGCTCAAGTGCGGTTCAAAAAAGTTAATTCTTTCCTGAGTTGTTGGTGATTACTGCCAATATATAGTACGGAAATGATTAAATTAGTAAATGTGCTGAACTTTTTTGCTTAAATGATTGATAGTACACTTTAAAATTTTAAAACAAAACTAGTATTAACTGAACTATGTAGGTGGGATTTTATTAAATTATTCCGGAAACCGTCTTCAAAAGTTTTTGTGAATGATGTCACATCGCCCACGTGTTTATTTACATGATGCCTAGGTATTTGGTTTTATCTTGAGTAGCCCCATTTGTTCAAAGAATTTTTTTTATCGCTCGTCCAGACCGAATTCTCAAGTTTCATTCATTTTTAAATTGGTCCTCATATACAGAATGTTGTTAATGAATTTATATACATACTGCAAGCATATATATATATTAGGTTCAGAGTAAATAATATATTTCGGCAAATGTGCTCCTAATTCGCAAATACAGAATGTTCCAGTAGAATTTGCTTTGTATGATTGTATGTCAAGAAGAAATACAATGTATCACTGCAATTGAAAATTCTGAAACTCGTTGACAGTTTAACAACGTGACATCTAGAATAGGTAATATCTTTTCTACTGCTGCTCATACATAGAGCTAACCTGCAACTATTCAGTGAGCTTTGTAAGATCAAACAAACAAGTTTTCCTTAGGAAAAGGTAGAGCTAGCAAATGTAGCATGAAAGACCAAATCTGCTCCACGTGAATCCAACTCATTATATATTTCTGTAAAAAAAATGTGACGCTAGACAAACCAAACAAAGTCAAAGATGACTGGATGGAATAAGCTTCAAAAGCAGGAATAATTTACTCATTCATAATAATGAAAATAGTAATGAGTAATCAATATTTTTTTATTTAATACTGTACTGAAAATAATGAAAGTGCTAGTCATAATAATGACCAGTGCTTGGAATTTCTGTCTTTTTCTTTGCTACTTTAAACAATGTGCCATTTTGTACACCTGTTGAATTATTAATGTTTTGACTGGCATATTAGTCATGAACAAGATTAGTATTAAAAATCTTGTGCTAAAACGTATAGGTACGTGTAATCTGCAGCAGTTTGTGACTAGTTGTATGAAATTGCTAATTATTATTAAATTCATGATCAAGTTCAAGAGCATGATCTCCGTCACAGTTCATTTTTCCCAATTGTAATTAAAAATGACACAATGACACGCTAAAAGACTTTTATTGCTAAGTTGACACAGAGAGAAGAAAGAGAGAATTATAAATCCAGTTATTAAACTGTGAGTCAAGTCAGAGAGATTAGAGATTAACTTTTGGGAGCGGCATAATATGCGACATCAAAACCTTTTCTTGTATTCCTAATTGTATGCAAACTCATTTTATAACTCATTTTTACCGCTTTTCAAGAATCTTTTCAGTATTTTACCTTACTCTCATAATCGCATACAATGACTCTAATTAGGGTGAAGTGGACATGTATGATTTTTTATAGGACTCCACGCATTGATAGACATTTGTCAGCATCATTCATAAGATAACAACAGCTAATCATTACTACTTTACGTTATAATATAATCAAACAAAATGTATGGTCCTTCAGTCATATGTAGTTCCAAAAATACACATTTTCATTAAAGTCAATTTTGCCAAATTGACTGATTAACTCTGGAAAGATGCACACTACTTTATATGGTGGCATAGGGTAAGCAAGCAGAAAATGAAGTACTTCCTACATAGATACTATTGAGCATTACCCCTGCCACCATTTATTATCCTGTAATCAAACGGGCCACTTCATTTTGCCATGATATTTCCTAATGAAAAAGAAATTAATAATGTATGTATATACTGCTGAATGGAATGGGTGTAGGTACCCAATACGAAATATCCACGCTAGAATCATTATTACTGACTGACGGACATTGCATATCTCAATGATAATGTGTTATGCAATGTTGATCCCTGTCTCTCAAAAAATAGTTTTTGTGCTTAATCGAATTTGGCTGCACTGTAATACTATTGCCAAACCTCGAGTAAAATGTCAATAAGTGTAACGCAACAACCACACAAGCACTCGTTTACTTTTGCCAACTGCCAATAACATGAAACTGGTTTATACGTGTAACATCCCAGTTGGAACCATTACCAAACCGGGTGTCCGGAGGACAACTTAATGTCAGCACCAAGTTGGCAGCAGCCTTACAACTTACAGTTATCAAACACAAACACACTCATCATCGAATTATTGGAATTTGAAATAACATCGAAATTCGATGCTTTCTTAGAACTAAAATTCTTCTCATTTTGCTTACAACTAGTCAAGATGATGATGATTGATGGTACTCTATGTAGGTATTGATGAATTATTGAGTTCGGCTTTGGCGCACGCATCACATAATAAAATCGGGCATGGCATTTGCTCTTTGATGTACAAATAGTTTGTAATTTTTAGAAAGTTATATATTCCAGTCACTGTCAAATATGTTTACATTATTTTTTATTGATACCCAACCGATATTCTTTAATTTCAAAATAAAAGGATTGATTATGAAAAACGAAGATGATTAAGAAGAACTATCGATTTTTATATTTTTGACGGTAAGGACGCGCGTGTGCCGAAAAGTTTGTTGCTTTTAACCTTTGTGACAGGAGGAATTTTGAATGTTTGTGTTTGTTTTGCATAATTCTTGGACACAGGAAGCAGCCACAATTATCATCCACCGAGAAAATATGTAGGTCAGGTCAACTGATTCAGATCAGATTATTATAATCACGTTCTGCGTCTAGTGCTTCCTTGCACAAATATTTACCAAGTAAATAAGCAAACTAAGTCAAGTCAAAACGTTGTACTTGACATGACAAACCAGCAAAAGTAGAAGCAAAATTTTTATATAATATTATCCAGATACGCAGAAAAAAATTAATAATAATAAGTAGCACGTTTGTTCCCACTATTTCATACAAGTTAAGCGTACAAGTTTAATATAGGTAGGTAGATAGTAAAAAAATATACAGCGCCGTATCGTCCAACACTGATTGAAAATCCAAGGAAATTCATTTCCATATTTTTGTGGTTGTTGAAAATAGACTGGTGGTGTTGATTTGCGAGAGAAAAATAAAACGCAATTTTATGACCCCGTTTCTATTCACTATTTTGTTCCAAATCACCCACCATGTCTTCACTCAGAGTTGCTGAGAGTTCAGTTTACCAGTATATATGGCAATTTATTATAATCCACGATAACAAAATAATATCTACTCACTCAATCTTTATACTCAAAAAAGTGCATCGATAAGTTTGCCCGCACACACACACACACGCAAAAGCTATTTTGTTTTGGATTTTTAATCCTGTTTAAAAACATCTAGTGCAACTATTCCTTCGACGTCTCGACTAGTCTTTTAATCTCTTCCCGTTTTATCATATTTTTAAAGAAATTATGCTGCATAAGGAATTCTTTAGGAATTTGTGTACGCTAAATACTGTTAATACCTATATATTGTAGCATGTGGAGTCATTGTATAGTACCAATTTGTCATCAAAGTACATATATACTAAGCTCGTCCTGACCTTCATGGCCTTTTTGTATCACCAGATTACACAACACAAAACTAGATAAACATAAAAGAGAATACGTATACACATAAAAATTATAACGTGTATGTAATGACGACCAAAAGGAATAAAAAAATTTCAACAAGCCAACAAAAGCATACAACAATGTGTGGTGGTGGTGTTAGACGCAAATTCGTAGTAAACAATATTTGCAGTGCACATATTTATGCTTTATATTATGTGTAATTGATATATTATTTGTCACTGATTAGTATTATATTACGCACATTCACACTATGTTTATCTTTATTAAATACTTGTAAAGGTCATCCACTTTATTTCCTCTTCTTTTTGATGACTGCAACTTCTCTTTCATCTCTAATCCAGGTACGTTATAAGATGACAGAAAGCCAGCCAGCACTAATCGTCGTCAGTTGAGTAAACAACTTGTGTGAACAGTAAAAACTAACATGCAGAAAAGCATTTGTAATAATCTGTGTGTGGTGAAGCAAGGTACACATTTACAAAAATAATCTTTCATTTGCTCTCCTCTGTCTATCAAAATAGCCGCATAAAGTAGTAATAATAAAAATTAAAAGCAATATCCTTTTATCTTGACCATTATATTTATTTGGCTACAATTTTATGCACTACGCTCGTGTGCACACCAGTGTGGACCACATGCATACAAGCCCAATCATTTAAGCGATAAAATTACTAAGGATGCGTCAAGTGGTATTCTAGCTGGCTGGTTTTGCAAAGCTGAGCACAGTTAAAATTTTTGTTTCATTTCTTTAAAATTTTAAATTGTTATGTAATTAATCTTGGATATTTACAACTCTTTAATTATTTCTTCATGTACGCTACTCATTATCAGCCACACTTGTTGTTTGTATATGAAATGTTAAGATGATTTATATGCAAGTATATGCCACTACCTTTAATACTGTCACTTTTTAAAAGAAGACGGTTTTATCGTAAATTGTAGATTCAGAGATGAAACCGAAGTCACAGTATCGTTCAGTTGCATATTAACTATATTTAATATTGCTTGTTGATAAATTATTGCAATGTTAATCCTTTGAGTAATACTTTGAAATTTTCAATACTTTTTATTATAACAAACTTTTCAAGTGCTCATGCATTGAAACTCATTTAGGAACACGGTATACATGCTACTTTATCCCACATTTTCATGTGCAAAGTATTTAGGTATGTTAATAATATTCAGTTAATTAAAACGTCACGTTATGTAACATGTTTTCATTTTCCACTTCTGGCAATTATAATTATCAGTTTCATTTTCAGTTTGGATGACGTCTCTGGGCAGTTTGCTGAATAAATGTGTTTTTTTCGCCAAACTTGCGGATATTTTGTGTAGCTGGCGGATTAGCGAGAAAATGGACTTTTAAATTAAAAGTAAAAAAACCTGTTGCGAAATGCCTTTGTAAGTAGAACACAATGAATACAACAAACATTATTTTTTCCCTAATAATGCTAATTTCCAGATACAAACTTCTATTGAAATGATCAGCGCTATTTACAATTAGTAACATGAATATTCACTTCCTGGATTCCATTGATTTCATGTAAAAATTCCAAGTGCTCACTATATAAATAGTGAAGACTTACCTGAATGCAAATATATAAAGCAAGTTTTTTGCTGGAATAGCCCATGATAAGTTGTTTGTTTTAAGTTTTATCAGTTCCAGGCTGATAAAATCTGGTAGTTGTGTTGCTCATCTGAACGGATTATTTAACCTGTTTAAGCGAGCGACAGCAGACAGACGCATCGGCATACTACTTCAAAGGAATTTCCCATTTTTAGTATCCAACTATCCAAAAGTCCATATGCAATTACTCTTTCACTTTTTTTCTCGAACATTAAGCATAAATGACGATTTGATGCAACTGTCATGATTTTTTTCATTTTATTTTTTGCATCATTGATAATCAAAAAACAACAATATAGGTACCTTATCTCAAGTACAGCAGACTGACGTAACATATTAACGTAGAAATTGTTAATATAATGTTTCCGATGCAATAATGAATCGGTGGAGTTGAGAAATCAAAGAGCACGTTGAGTTATGAACATATAAGTAGGTATTATAGGTAGTCAAAAGACGTAAGACCAATATCCAAACGTTTAAACTCCATTGGCTATTGAACCAAGGTCGCAGGGACTGTACTTTTTGTGTTGAATTTTTTAGTTTGCTTACCGAGTTTGCATATAGGTAGGTATATGTACATACAATTGACAAAGACAGCATAGTCGGCATACTGACATTATTTAAACTTATGCAACCATGTGCATGTTTTATAGGCAATATTAATATTAATCTTAATACATATTTAGAATGCTGCACTTTGTTGCAGTTGCTTTTTTGTGTCTGAAATGAGGCTAAACCAGTTTGAACGTAGAATAATCAGTAAAGGGAAAAGGTAATTTTAAAAATGTACTTAAAGAAAGCTCTCAAGGTAAGTGAGATGCATGATGCTCCTTCAAGCTACACTAATTGATTTGACACGTGTATGCATGTATGTTGACAACATTTTAAAATGAACACGGGAAACGAAGGACGAAAGAGATGAATGAATCTAAATGATTTTTGTCTGTTAATTAATTGTACCGTTTTGGAGAAAATCCCTTTGAAAATGTTGGTTTTGCAAGGAGTATATGCATGGTAGAAAGCATTCTGCTTTCATTCGTTTTTTTACATAATTTTGAGTGCGTAGCGGAATGCACACGAGATTTCATTCTTGTCTATATTTTTAGGAATGTCCACACAAGAAAATGGGCGCATTAGTAATAAAAATTTTTTATAGCCAATTAATTATTATTCAACAATTTTGTTTACCAAACGCCTTTAATATAATTTAAATATCCAATATTGTGTAGTAATATGTATAGGAGTAAAGTTAGAGTCACATTTTTTGTGTACTTCTAATCGAGCGAAATTTTGTTACGATATTTTTTAATAGAATATACTGCTTTATTAAAATATTATGCATCATGTTATTATCGAATATGCTGTTCCATTATGTTCATTAATGATTCATAATGATCCATATTATTATGCATTATGCTTATTACTCCGTACTCATTAAAATTTTCCGCTTTGTAGGTAATTTATTGACAGTTATTTAATATGTGTATGTACCTATACCTTGTATTTATATGCCTCGAAAGTTTCGAGTCAAAACTACAATGCAATGTACAATTTTTTATGTAAGTTACCTACCCGTAAACCACAGAGAGTCCAGAAAGAGTCAAACAGTGAAAACATACGTACGTACATACATCGTTGCTGCTCTGATGAGCTGTGGGTAAACATTTCGCCGCCTTACTCACACTTTACTTCCGTGATAAATACCTAAATGGTATAACCCAAAGGCATTGATTGACTTGACAGATATTTTCCTAACTAAGTATGTGATAAACAAAATGTGAAGGAAGGGATAGCTGATGCATGCTTACCTAATAATAAGCGGAAGTTAATTTTGATTTCCAGGCGGATACGCTATATTATGCAAAAGGTAATTTTCTAAATTAATTGGGTACAATTTAGGTCGCTCGTTCAACACAGTTCATGTCACATGTCATATTGCCGGAGGTACTAAATCAAAACAATGTCATGTTGTATTAACACGATATATGTCATCGTGCCGTCGGAACAAATTAAACTCTTGAACCGTTGTGGTCAATTCGTGCGTACTATATCCTACGAATAAGTTGAGTGAACCCGCGATAATGATTAATTTCGTAGAATATATATGTATATATATATCATCAGATGCTGACTCTTTAGGAAAAACAAACCAGAACAGGGAAAAGCGTACTAAACCAAACATTTCAGTTAGATAACCTGAGGCATTTACTTTCACCCGGAAAATTTGGGAGAAAGTAGGACTTTCCCTGTCCACTTGTTGATAACGTGAAAGAACGAGGTTATCCTTCTGATGGGGAATAAATAATATTCACCCATCGCCACCAGAAATCCTAAATATATTTAGCACGAAAAAGGGCAGTTTTAACTTGTTTACTAACACAAATCATTACTTTTTTAATACCTACTTTACGACAGAAAGAGCACGTTAATAATATGCGAATTATTCAACTTATTACGCGTTGCGACATTTATGACTTTGATGAAAGGAAAATTGAAGCTGTCGGTAACCTACTTTACGCGTTAATCAAAACACCAGCAGTGGCATTTGTTACAAGCATTTTAACGTTCATAATAACTCATTGACATACAACGTAATTGCCGTCAAAACATTGAAGTTTTATAGAAGCTGTCGGCAACAAACGAAGGCAAAATTACTGGAATAGGGTAGATCAAGCACTTAAAAAGAAAGAAGAAGTATGGCAATAAGCTTATGAATAATTTCGTTAGTTTGGACATCTGAAATTGACACATTCTATGATTTAGTCATTCATCTTGGGTAATTGGTGACCAGATTATGGTGAGATTACTCTCTGTTTTGCTTTGTATAAAAAGTAGTCTCAAAATGTTTTCTTCATTGTAAAATGAAATTTAAATCTGGTTTTTTGATGACGCTTACGAGGTCTTAGGAAATTAGCCACCACGGTCCTAATAATAAAAACAATGGTACGAAATGGAGAGTACATAATAAAGAATTGCAAAGAGCACGTGGAGTAGTGGGTAGTGATTTCACTGTAGTAATACATCTAAATAAAAATATATACCTATTTAATTTTACACAGTAAACTGTGTAAAGGAGGCTCGAAATCGAGCCTCCTTTCGGCTTGTAATCAATTTAATTATTTGATATGAAAATGTATTTTGACATTCCTGTGTTTCATGAGTGCTTCCTCTAAGAATAGATATGATTGATAGATTGGAGTACAAATGAAGAAATGCATTTCAAAATACTTGTTCAAAATTTCAACTCAAAATTCAAGTGAGTGTATAAGTTATGTATAATTTAATTGTTTAAACCTTTCATAAAAATATTTTAAATGCACCATCAAAAACTATCTGAATTTCAATTTTGTTTAACATTACGTTCATTATGCATGCTATGTCGAATCCAAACATACATTATGTATTATGCATTAAAATATAATCTTAACAATATCCTGATTTTCAGAATCTAGGAATAATTTAAGATGAACCGATTTTTTGATACGGAAATTTGCTGTACCTGGATTTTTTGGAATTTACTAATGATAGCACTTTACAATATACATAAATAACAACGTAGACATGGACTACAAGATATACATTTTTTTGATTATTAAGAAAACTAGTATTGTGTACATATTAAACAAAGGGCGGCGTTCTGTTATGTATAGGTAGCTTACAAGACACTGTGCCGTTATTATGTACGTCCCTGTTCTCTAATCCATTGCATCGGTATGCAAAAATTTTGCTATATATGCCTGTTTTTCTAGCTTAGTAGAGTTCCTTTTCACAAATAGAAGCCAGAAATCTATTTCCCTTGTGCAGAGAACGTGCATGGGGCAAGTTGAAACAACATGACACACAAAACAATCTGAGCTTTATAAAGGTAAAAATTGACATGTTTTTAAGTGCACTACTGTAGCCTACTACTGTAAGTGACTTTACAAAATGCTTTGTAGCATGAAGCAATTTGATGTTTTGTCTCTGCCTCATATTCATTCGATCAAACTATCATCGTTTGTTTAAAAGCATTGTGCTAAGCACTGCGAATGCTGCGATAAGCGTCGAAATATACATATGTAGATATTATATAAGATATAGGCAGCATTTTTCGCAACATTTATCATTAATATCAATCTCAAAG
>JAHZMT010002868.1:0-21460 GCA_027743785.1 Sinhomidia bicolor
TGCATTGCATAGTGAGTGAATGAGTCAAAGTCACAATGATGCCGAAAGACTCCCAGAAGAACTCTAACTCTCAATGTCTCTCTCTCTCTCTATTTCTCTCTCCGTTTGTTTGTTTAGCTTGAAAAACATACATACATACATACATACATACCTGCTTACTTTTCACCATCATTACCAAAAAAATAGTAAACAAAGTAGGAAGAGAAAGAGAGAGAGACCGAGTTACATAATAATAGCATCCCTGGTGTATATATCTTTTGAGTATATATTGTGTAAAGTCATAATATTATATATCATTTAGTGTGCTGCTGCTGCTGGTGCAGCAGACAAAAAAAAAATTGTGTGCTCGTGCTCACCCAGAATAAAAGTAATAGTCATTTCATTTGGATTACACTAAATAACACCACCAGCACCAGCAGCAGCAACGGAAAAAGGCAACAAAGGTTATGTAAGTTTAGTGGTCTTTATCTCGGTTACAGAAAAAAAAGTAAAATTGCATAGTGTTTTCTTTCTAGAAGAAAAAAATATATATATATAAATGTGAAATGGGCCACAAGCATAAAACCACAGGTGGGATGTTTTTGCTGCTGCTGCTGCTGCCGATTGCTTGTATTCTTTCAAGAGAGTTTTACTTCTCGGGGTTTTTTTTCCAGAAGAGTATTGATTTACTAGTACGGGAGTGAAATTAAAGTGTAACTGGAATTAGAGTGTGTACATATTTTACTTTGGCATGTGCGTACACGGAAAAAGATTAAGATAAGCTGATAACCAAGAATGAGGATGATGATAATAGTAATAGAAACGTGTGGAAAAACAAATTGGCTTTTTTTGAACACCAACGGCTACAGTAGCGCCACCACCACCGCCACCACCGAAAAAATGCATAAAAAATGTGTGTAGGGAGAAAAGAGGGGGAGGGATTTCGTGGAAACATATATAGAGAGAGAGAGACGTAGTGTATATGTACGTGACGTTGGAGCATTAAAAGAGTGAATGTTTTGCATGTTCAGATAGAATCAGTTTTCTTGCTAGTTTTTCCGTTCTCATTTTTTGAATGATTGTATGTTTTGCAGGTATACACACATACATGCTTATAGAGAGAGAGAGATTAGGTGGTGGAATGCTTTTAGGAAGAGAAACAAGTAGAGTTGAGAAGAAGAAGAAGAAGAAGGAAAAAGAAAGTATTTTTTGCATGGATAAATGATCAAGATAGCGTTTCTCTCTCCGTCTGCTTTCTTTCCACTTTTTCAGTTCATTTACAAAAAAGAATATAAAAAAAGTTTTTTTTTCTTTTCTCAACTAGCTTTCTTCGGATCATATATAAAAAGATAGGTATAGCTATATAGGTAGGTAGGTGGTGGTAAATAGTAAAGAGTTTGTACAAGAGAGCATGGGGGGCAGTAACAAGATGAAAGAAGAAAAAAAAGAAGAAGAAGAAGATGCAAATGTACACAGGAGTTCTATAGAGAATAATTATTATAGTTTTTTTTCTTCTTGAAATCTTACAAAAAAAAGTTTGTTGTTTTTGTCTTGTGCTTTTCCATAGTTTTCTACGCGTACTACATTCACGGCTAAAAGGTATAATATAAAGACAGGAGAGGTACGTACGTAGTTTTCTGACTACCGATTTGGTTAATTTAAGTTGATATAAAGATGCTGCTGAGTGAGAGTGTGTGTGTGTGTGTGCATAAACAAACTACTTTACTTTGTAAAAAAATATATAAGAGAACAAAAGTTGAGAGTAGAAGAAAAGAATCTTGAGCAAATTAAATAAGTCCTAATTTAACTCTTATTATTCTGTTTTTCTCCAGATTTCTCCAAAATGCAAAAAAAGGAGGAAGGAAAGAAAATGGCTTTGCAAAAAGTTTAGATTGTTGTTGCACAGTGCCCCATAAATAATAACTACTGCGTATGTACAGTAGCTCTATAGGTTAGCTGTCTTATTCTAGCGCTTCCGTGTTTGATGATGACTAAAGAGTTTGTGTACAATGCATGATGACTTTGTCCTTGTATAAAACATTCGTTTTTCGATCAATAATTTTTTACAACCAGAGAGAAGTAAGTGAGTATATACGAGTATGTAGGTACTCATATACCCACACTCGTGTGATTACTCATTACAAAGAAAACTTTTATGTCTACACGTGGATGAGAAATCAAGAATAAAATTCAAAACTTTTGTAAAAGAAAAAAATTTATACGTAAAAAGCCTTCACAAATAAGTTTTCTAGAGGTTCACACTTTCGAGAATGCATGCAACTATCATTGAGGTTAAAAGCCCCAGACAACAAACAAAAATTTTTTTATCAGGAAGTACTACTGTGATTTACATAACTAATCTCTCTAGACTCTTCATTCTTTTACCTTTTATAAAATTAAGCACATAACAGGATAAAGTGTTTTCATGCATAGGTAAATGAGTATAATGTTTAGCTGGACAAACTTTTTGTGCAACTTTTTTAGTAGCTTCTTAACATTCGCTTTGGGATCTCTCTTTAAAGATTGACATTCAGCGATTTAAATGAAAAACTGGCTGGGTTGATATATAAACAGAAATAGCAGTACGTACATAAACTGACAATATCTCTCTTAACCACACAGCGTGTCTCTTTCAAAAATGTGTCCGCTGCTGAGTTTGCCAATTTTTCAGCTAACCCATATAAAATTAATCACAATCACATCGAAATATATCTGTATAAGCTATGTGTATACAGCGTAGGCACACTCCACACATAAATGTCGAGTGCATGAGATTTTATATACCTCGGTAAAGTCACTTTCGTAACATAATTTCACCTGAAGCTACTACTACTATTACACACTGTGTGTACATCTAATATACCAACTGGAAGCTTTCTCCTTTTTCTTCTTAGCGGCACAATATAGACAGCACATTGTTCGGTTGAGAGAAGAAAAAAAATGCAGAGTGGAGACAAGACAAAACGTACAGGCAGATAAAATGTAAGTCGACATGCATACCATCGCCTGAGGTTGTAGGCTCATTCACATTTCTGGGTTAAGAAGAGTTATTATCATGAAGCACGGGCATATATAGACAGGCAGACACACACACACAACATCAAAAAATGTATTCAGCACAATAACAGCAGCATTGCATAGCATCGCGTTCAACCATCCAACCAACCAACCACTATCATCAACCCACATCGCCGCTGCCACCACCAAACGTGAAATTCTCTTTCTGTATAAAATATTCGCTAATCTATATTCTGTCTGTCTGCCTATAATACTCCGAGTTGGTGTAGACCAAAGCACTATAATAATAATAATAATAATAATATGCTGTTTCTATAATAATTATATCAAGCCTTACCATCTTTTTTTTTACAAAACAGTCAGTATTATAAATACATGCTATGCTACTAGGAATAGTTTATGCAACAACGGAAAAAGTAAAGAAATCAAGTCTTCTATGTTATTTTTTTTGCATGTTTGCTCCCATTCGCTTCACTAGCACACTTACTATATATATTTTTTTTTCTTTGAAATATTGCATGCCTAGACGCACTTTCGCATTTTAGATTTATCCATTCTTCGTGTATTTTTTATAATAATTTCAAAAGGAAACTTTTATGCATTTTTTCCACTCTCCCCCAGTCCTTCATTCATTTTCCCTCTATTTTTTATCATTGCAACAGCACCACATCTGCTGTCGTATTATATATTTATATACATATGTATATACGTATATACAATAATAATAAGATGAACGAACACATGGCACATGCATCGGACAACTAAAAAGCGGAGTCTTTTTTTTTGGCACGAGAGAAAAAAAAGAAACATTTTTTTTCTACTTTTAAGAAAAAAAGTAGGCTTTACAATGTTATCGGTAGTCACCAGGGAATAGTGTACTTTTTTGAAGTCAAGTATATATATACGCATTCACTTGACTCGACACGATTCCCTTGAAGCGTAGATGATTTTAAAATATAAAATTGTGTGTATGCTTGCTCGCACGATTTTCTGCAATAAAAAAAATCTCGGCTGCTGCTCGAGGAATCTCTCAGATTCTTTCTTTTTTTTTAAAAAAAAAAGAGGAACAGGGACGAAGCGAAACATATTGCACGTTTGTATGATACGGCTATTTTTATGGGGTCCTTCCTCCTTCTTAAAATTTCACCCACATATTCCCATTTAGACTATATATCACGTCATGTTGCTGCCGCACGAAAAGAGAAAGTTGGAGAGGAAGAGAAGGCGGGGAGAGATGAGAGAGGGAGAGAGGAAGAAAAAGAGTTTATTTAAAAACTATACATATATGTACTGCTGCTGCTGCTGAAGAAGAAGAAGAAACTGATTGGGAATTGCATTATATGATGCCGAGAGGGTTAGCCGCAAAATGTTTTCCTGCCATCAGCAGCGGCATCATCATTTTATTGGTTTTCTCCCAAAGGTCACCAACCGCAATATCAGAAACGAAGAATAAGAAGCACAAGACTATATAGCTAGCTAGCTATAGGTACTATAATATGTATATCATCATTCTCATCATTATACACTGTATGTGGTCACCATCATCATCATCATCATCCTCATCATTTTGCAGAAATGAAATGGGAAGAAACAGATGAAACTAATGATACACAAATAACATTTGCTTTTTTTGGTATGGAGCTGGTAGCGCTATTAATGAATCAGAACAAGACAGTTGGTAAAGACTAGAGGGAAACAAGACGCGCAGAGAGTTACATATATAAAATGGTATAGAGTCAACGTGTGCGGTCTTTGGAGGGAGACAAGGGAAAAAAAATGCTGGAAGCACAAAAAAAATGTGACTCATTTGCTCACTTGGAAAACTTGTTGGCGGGGAGAAAATGTAAGCAAAATAATATTTTCTACTTTTGTTTGTTATAGTGAGGGTCGCGACGCGCACAAACACACAGGCAGACTAGAAAATTATGAGATGGCATGTTCAAGGGAAATTGCAAATGCATTGCAGCAACAACCTTAGCCATAATATTTTTTCTTGCTACTTTAAAGAGAAAGGAAGCAAGCAAAAAGTAAAGTATTCTTGTAGAGAGAGAAATCATTATTGTAAAATGGAAACACACACGTTTGCAAACACACACACACACATGCACATTAGATAGCAAAGTTCACGTTTTCAGGCGAGTAACTTGTTTGGTTATTCTCTTGGTCTTGGCCACGGCCAGCGTGTTTGTCTCTCTGCAATGGTTGGTGTCCGTTCAATTTGAAAACGCAGTTTGTAGCAGGGAACAGAACTACTCTAATAAGTGTTTGTTTTGTGCAGTGGTTGGATTATTGCCCGACTTTATTTATGAATCTAATAATGTCTGCGATTCTACATCTCCGACTACTGCGTACACACTTTTTCTGACTTTTTTTTGTTGAGAGGACAATTCGAGAGCAAGAAATCACCCTGGGTGTTTTGCTCTCTTGCTTGGCCTCTTGTCTACATTTTGCTTTCTCTCTCTCACTCTATCTGTTATTGTTTTGGTTTTGGTGTTTGCTTTGATAAATCCAGTCGCGCGCCATTTGGCTTTCATTGCCATTGTCTTCTTACAGCAAACCTGCTTGGCAAAAAATGGTGAAAATTGCAGATTATTTACTGCCTGCGCACTTGCCCTATAACTGTAGATTGCTTCAATTATGCTAATTTTAAACTATGAAAATATTTAAACGACCACAAGGATTTATTTTAAAACCAAATAATGTTTTTTAACTGAATAAATATTTAAGGATGAATTGTCAAAATAAAGTCTACATCACCCTATATCGCGCTGCAGCGCCCTGAAAATATTTTGCGACTAACATTTTGCCTCATTTTCTTATACACGCCGCTGTATTTGCTTCCATTGAATTTTTGGGGAAGTAGAAATGAAAAGTAACGAAAAGCGGAAAAGCCATTGGCTCTAAAAATGGGGATGACGGTTGATGACGACGATCATGGCCATGTTTGTTGATACGATTATTCCGTTATTATTGCTTACAACGCCATCACCAGAAGCAGCAGGAGCAGGAGCAAGCAAGCAAGCAGCAGGATCAGGAGCAAGCAAGCAGCATTGTAATAATAATAATCGTAGTAATAACCGTTTCAGCTTTGATACTAGGACACAAAACAAAAAGCTGGAATAGAAGAGAGGGTGGTGGCTTTCACAGCAGCAGCAGCAGCTTCACACAAAACAGAGAAAACTTTTGCTGAGTCTAACTTCCGGTTTTTTTTCTATACTCGCTGACTCCTGCCCTTTTGTTCATTAGAACACTTTTGTTTGTTTGAGGTGGTGGTGGCGGCGGCGGCGGTGGTGTTATAACCCTTCAGGCAACTTTCTCTCTGCTGATATTACTTTGCTCCTATTCTAACAAACGTGACTTTTGTCTTTCCTTTCACGATCTCGCTCTGTTTACATGATTTTTCTTGTTGTTGTTGTAGTCATCACACCGGAATTGTTTCGCACAGACACACATCCTCATATAATCACCATCGTTTTAATGCACAGACCTCTTATACAGCTCTGCTTTTTCTATTATTTGTATACCGCCATATCCATCCATATATACCAAACTGATACAAGACCACCAGCCATATCCACTAACTTTGGATTATAGGATTGTGCGGAGGGATGGAAATTGTCCTTTTGATCGCCTTTTCAATTTTCATACAGTTGGGTTTTCTGCTCTCTTTAGGTAATCAATTGTTATACAGTATGCGTGACAAAACTAAAGGTCGTGGGATTACTTTCAAAATATAAAAGTGTACAAAAATATAAGTACTTATATTGACATTCCCTATTTATGTCAACACAGCATATTTACTGAAATTTCACCTTTTTAATATGTCCAGTGGGCTGTGTCTGTAGATTTTAAAAAACATTTTTTTTGTATTTTACGATGTACTGTTTTCAGTTTAGTTGGTAAAATTAGCAGCCATTATTTCCCTAAATATTTTATACTATTATTATTATTATTGCCATGATAACAACAGAAATTATACATAATGGAGGGAATGTAGAATTTTGTATTTCAAAAATTTATATCGTAACCAATTTAGAAAAAAAACGTTTTCAGATATTTTTCCCGTGCCTGAGTTTTATATAAAAAAATTATTGACAATTTAGTGTTGTTTTACACAAAACACATGTTATGCTCAGTATATAAACACACACAAGCATATGCCATGTTTTTTTTGCCATTGCAGTATAGCACAGCCCTTTTTGTTACGCATTATGATACCGTCGTTGTAAGTGTAATCGGGCTCATTTTTCTTTTCAGAGTATCTTGGTGAGTAACCGGAAAAGTGGAGAAAATAAGTGTATGGCACTTTCCCGTCTTTTTTTGTGCTTTTGAGTGCTGCTGCCACACCATTCTTTTCACCACTTTCTTCAAACACACTGCGGTACTTCTTGTTTGCAGTAATAATGGTCGTGTACGGAAAAAGAATGGAACTCGCTTAATTGTTTCCGGAAACGTGTGAGAAAAATTTCGTAAGAGCATAATAATAATAACAGCAAAGCATACATTTATGCAAGTAGATATACACACACATGCATCTACCCATTTATGATATGTGTGTAAAATCCTATTTCCCAACGAACGCAAAAAATTGAAATAAAAGTTTTCTTTATTTCCGTTTAAAATTGGTGGCTACCATTGGTATGGTATCCATTCGTCTTTTTATGCTTGTAGGATGTGTCCAGCAGAGACACGACAAGAACATCATGCTTCACCATCATCATCGTCATCATAAAGCTCGCATTGAAATAAAAATTTCTCCAGTTTTCAACGTACTACAAGACTCAAGCTGGTTGAATTTTTAAAAAAATTCTCTTCTTTCCAACATAAATTAATATTGCATCTATGGAAACATGACACATTATAATGGTGTATGTACCTATATGTATGCATATACTTGTGGCTGCTGCTTGCTGTACGCATGTATCATAGACTTTACAACATTCAATTCAGTAATATTATATACACATACGTCTTTCAATGTTCTTGGATTTTAGTGGTTTCCGGCTGGCAGCACACTATTCCCCACATGCACTTTGTTTGTTGTGAACGCCTGCAAAGGCATGTTGTGACTGATTATGATGAAAGCAGGAAGTTACATAGCATGAATGCTTGATTTATTTTGGCTGGAGATAAAAAAAAAAATAATTTCAAAGTATAAGCTACACACATACATTGCATTGCATTCCGTACTCCCTCTGCGTTTATGGAGTAGGATGATTTGTTTGCTCAAATAACAGTAAATAATAAAGCAATGACGCTGACAGAATTTTATTGTTGTAAGAAATTGTTTAGAATGAAATAAATTATAGTTTGAGGTAGTTAGCTGTTAACGTGGCTATTTTTATTTCGTGAGGAGGAAGCCAACAAACAGTAGTAGTAGTAGTAGCAGCAGCAGCAACACAACTTGAGGGGATTTCAAGGCTCTCGTATATAGCTTGCATGGTAAAAAAAATATAGGTACTCGGTTTACCTTTTCTCCCTTTGTGCTTTCTAATTTTGCAAGGTATGCACTCATACAAAAAATTGGGCATGCATTTATTTATACAGCATGTTCGTATTACTACTACCGTATTATTTTTGCCAACTCAACCTGAACGTGTGTTGTTTTTCTAGTTCATTTGAAGACAGTAGTGAAAGCTCACGTATAGAGTAATATGGCTAATGCGAATAAACAGTTTGTTATTTAATTTGTAGTTTTGCATGTTCCCATTAACTGAACCCACATTTTACAATAAATGACACGGTGCCTATATAAATATATACACATATATACACATAAATGCTCATATTATATGAATGTAAGGCAAGCCGACCGTCGACATGAATTGTATCGTAAATTTTTGATTTGGGATCACATATAATATAATTTCAAGATACACCATTCTCCTACCGACCAACCTACCCACCACACGCTATATATAATTTCCTTACACGGCAGCATAAAAGAATAAAGTGAAATATGTCTGCAGCAGCAGGTAACTAGTTTCAATTTCATTGAGCTATAAAATTGCAGCAGCAAATGTTAAATTTCAGCTTTGCCCCTTACACACAGTACACACTTGCATGAAAATATTTTTTCGGTGTGTACAAGTATTTTTTGTGAGTGTCAGGGATACACATGAACACAATATTTTATTCCTACACTTTTGTACATAATTACGTTACAGCCCGTCATGCGACAGCATATAGCTTGCTACATATATTCATTCACGCGCGCTTTTGATTCCTTGAATACCTTGTTGACTTGTTGCAATGTCACAGGACTTTTCCTCTTAAATATGTTATAACAACTGTAATACATGCAAATAAATGTCCTCTGTGCATTTCACTCTCGACTCTCTCTCTTCTTTTATTTTCACGTTTTTCAACTCATCCTTCCTCTGCTTTGCTGCTGGCTGTCACAAGCCAGACACGCTCTTGTATGTACGCAGTGTAGCAACAGCCTTTCCTACTGCTCATCATCACCATGCAGATTTCCAGTTTAATTATGTATGAAAATTGCATTGCCTCAGGGGTCACATTACGCTACATTATAAATGCGTATTTGCTATTCACCAGAGAGAGAGAAAGGAAAAAAGACAGACAGAGAGAGAGAGAGTCAGAGAATGCTCACACACTTGCTCCTTTCTCTTTCTCTCACTCACTCACTCAGTCAGTTGGTTTCATTGTCTGTGTGAAAACGACAACAAAATCACGCAACACAAAGGGAAAACTGAAAACGGACGTTCTACTACACAAGTCATGAACCTATTTGCTTCAAGTTGCTCAATGAACGAACAAACAGCATGCTCGATTCATAGCAGAAAATTTTTTTTTCTCTAGAGAGATTCCCTTTCAACTTTTCTTCCGGCTCATCATCATCATCATCATGATCATCCTACTAACATATCATCCATCCATTTCCATTCTATTACATCTCACAGTACAGTAAAGCAGACTATCAAACGAAAGTTTACTTGAACATAGAAAGTGTGGAGAACAGCATATAACCAAGTTAGCAGTTGTTTCCCTTTCACTGATTCCCTCCCTGACTTTGTCTCACATTCAGCCGAGATAATCAAAAGGGCAGCAGAAGAAGCAGAAGCAGCAGGGAAACAGAAATTTTCATGTTCAAAAGGGGTAAACCATGTCGCGTCTGCCTTTTCTCTGTGTGTGTGTGTGTTCCCTTTCCTCTGTTCTTCTACACGTGTGTGTCCAGCAGCAAGAAAACGGAGCATTTATTACAGCTAATCATTCCAAATGACAACAAAAAAATTTGCAACATCTCTGCAGAGAAAATTACAATCTCATCTACATACTACTTTCATCATCACCGTATAGAAAAATAGTTGTGTAATGCGTGTGTGTAGTCGCAAAAAAGGGCAAAACCTCTGGGTAGACAAAAGTGTTGTCTCATTCCACCCCAAAGGCTGAAATAAAAAAGAGAAAGATTTCCCAAAAATATGTGTATTTTTTATATTTACTAGAGTACTTACCGTGCAACAGGGCTGCCAGGATTGACAGCGCTAGGACACACGTGGGAATCATCATCCTCTCTTGTTTGGAAAATAAACCACCATACTCCATCCACTGTATATACCTTTTTTTACTTTTACATAGGTATGTATACTTGCACTCTTCCTTTCACCTTCTTTGGTTTCATGATGATGGTGATGATGATGATGCCAAGTTAAGCAGTACTAGTCTCTAAACTGGTGGTGTGTTGGTGGTGGTACGTATGTTGCACGTTTTTTGTCTCTCTTTTTCCTTTTAAAAAGTTTTCACTCTAAAACTACAAAAAAAACAGGAGTAGTATCGCTATTCCTAGTTCACTTTCACAGTAACACTTTTTCTACAATAGCTATCGGCGCTATTTTTTTCGTTACTCTTATGATGCTCGTCTTCTGGATTTTGTTTTTTGCGAAACACACTGAGCAAAGTCAAGTCACAAGAATATGCCTATAAATTGCTATAAATAGTTTTTTTAAACAGTATATACGTATATAGAGTATGGTATATACCTATATAGTATGGTTTCGATTGAGAAAGTGGAAAAAGGATCTTTGAAAAACAAGAGGGAGAAAAAAAGAAAAGAAGAAGAAGAGTGAACTCTGTTTTTTATGTGGTTTTGTTCGATATTGTCCTTATATATACTCCCTTGTTCTTGGCTTCTCATGGGAGACGCGAAAAAAACCCAGCAAGTTTGATGGTGATGGTGGGTGGCAGTGGCAGATCAGCATTGCCACAAGAACATTTCCAACAACGCACTTGCTCAATCCTCCTCTGTCACCACCAGTAGTATCACTATCACCAATGGAGAAAGTGTCAAATATCCTGTGAAAGAAAAAAGGGAAACAACACACACACTCACTCACAGAGAGAGTAAAAAGAGAAAAAAGTGAAAGCATGAAATGTTATAGATTTAAAATTGTACAGCATTTAAAAAATGTCGCTGTTCTATATATTATATATATATTTTTTGCCTACCATAAAGAATGAAAAGAAAAAATTTAAAAAAAAGCTACATGCTCTTTTTTTATTTGACATGTAATATGTGTTTCGTAAAAAAAAGTACGTGATGCAATACCATGACGGAATGGAATGTTTTTACGTTAAAAAAAGCTAAAGCATTATTTCGTATTTCTTTTTTAAAATATATATTGTGTGTATCTATCTATCTATCAACTTTCTGATTATGTTCGTTCGCTTTCTTTCTTCCTGTTTTTTTCTTCGCTTTTATGGCACAACAGTTGATGATCAATGACAACTGTGCGGCGGGATAGATTATTGCGCTGCAGGACTAATAAAAGTCAGCTTTTAAGCCCAATAAACCGGTCACTTATCATTTCACCAATTTCATCCTCATCTATCTCTTGAACGAGAAGAAGAAAAAATATGGTGGTTGGCGTTACCTGTCCATTTATCATCACCCTGCTGGATATTTTGTGAAGAAATTCTTGTACCTTGTGAGATAATAATACTGATTAGTTTTCTTTTTACCATTTTCCCAACAGTTGAGTAACTTATGGGATGATGATGATCATCATCATTTTTTTTGTTAAATTGAGCAGCAGAACAGACTCGACTGACATTAAAAAAAGAAAAGAAAAATAAACTTTTTATTCGTTAGATATCGAACACGATATTTGAATGCCTTTTTTGACAAGCTACACAACTCAAATGCCATATTAAATAGAAATATTATATTATTGGCAAGAGAAACGACTGAAAGGGTACGTGCGAACAAGATGAAATGATAAAAGCATTGGTAATAAAAAGTAGAACAAATTTGCCAATTAAAAAATTCCACCACCACCACAAATTCATGCTGGTTTTTTTAAAAGGCAATAAAATATAAAAATAAAATCCCACATTTTACGAGCCCACAAAATACTCAAAACTTATCTTCTACTAAAATTAGCCATCCGTCAGCAAAATATCAAAAGTAGTGGCACTATATAGTGGCAGTACATTAAAAGGATTCAGTTTTAGAAGCAACATTCTCCCTCTCGGAGACGCACACACACACACACACACACACGCAAGCAAAAAAACTTTAATTCATTTTAGCTTCAGTCTGCAGATCATCATCTCTAAATAAAAAAATGTTTCATGTGCCAAAAGCTATAATATCATTCCACTTTACTTGAAGAAACTCTTTTCCCTATAATCGCACCTAACCAACCAGCAAAGCAATGGAAAATGACCAGGATCAGACAGCCAATTTATCTCACCCCTTTTTTCTGCTTTATCGACGCTTTCCCTCCAAGTTTGCTCACATCAGAAAAAAATGCAATGCAAGTACCTAGATAGTACTACTACTACCACTACTCTGTACATGATAAAATGCAGAAGCAGCAGCAGCATTTAACAGAAGAGTGCACACATGAAAAAAAAATACTATTTTTTTTACTACATACTCATGCTATTACACACTTTTTGTCCTTAAAAAAGTGTTTTAACTGCTGCCTTTTTTCTTCTTCTTCTTGTTTCGTTTAGAGCCTAACTGACAGAGATTGAAATGTCACAATGTGAAAGAGCACACTAAGCTTTCTCCATCGCTTCTGCTGCTGCTGTTGCTACTACTGCCGTTGTGTAATTTAAACAGAATAACAGATGAATGGTGGAGCAACAGCACTAGATCTTTCATTCCATCCACCACCACCACCACCACCACCGCTGCTACTAACCTAGCTTGTTCTTTCAACTAGAATTTCTCACTTTTAGCTTTTCTCTTTCTCCCCAAAAAAAATACTGCATTGCACTGCACGATATAAACATTTCAAGCAGTAGTAGTAGTGTTTTTCTCAGCTCTCTGTACAACTTTCCCCCGTTTGCTAGCTCAGCACGTGCCAAAAAAACAAGACATGCAGACGTACTTTCTCTCTTTTTTTTAACTTTCTGTACAGTAGTAGTAAGCAATTTTTTTGTCTCTATCTAGTTTTCTCTCTTTCTTTCTTTCTCTAAAAGTATCCCCTATTCTCTTTGTGTGTATTTATCTGTCAGGCCGTATAAAAGCTGTACTCTTTCACTAAACCTTGTTATGCTCATGCTATTTTCCCTCTTATTTATTATTAAAAGGGTTGAAAGTTGCTGGTACAGTGAAAAACTTTACATCTTTTTTTTACATACATATCATCACACACTTGCAGTTTTCAGGAGAGAGGCAACTCTACTTTATTTATTATTACCATTAACTTTTGTGCATTAGTGTTTCATGCTTATTTACTTGCAGCTACTACTACATTACTACAACTGTACATGCATATGCTTCAGTGATTAATTACGGTAGGATTATAATAACTATAATGATAGCAACTTTACCCCGAATTTCATTTGTAAACTTCCATCGTTGTCGTTGTCGTCGCCACTGCAGTATACTCTTCTTCACGCAGTTGGACACACAGCACAGCAAGTAGACGCAGCAGCAGTAGAGAAAGGAAACGTTGACGACGGAGAACAATACTCAGCAAGCAAGTGCAAAAAGACTTGGAAAATTATTATTAGTATTCCTGCTATTTTTTTATCGAGTTTATTAATAATTTTTTGGGCTAAAACAGCGTGAAGAAATAGAAGCAAGTTCTTTTATTCTGTCGTTGTCTTCTTCTTCTCATAATAATAATAATGACGAGAGAGAGAGAGTGATGGTGGTGGAATGAAAACAATAAAAAAGGCAGAAAAACTGCTGCACTTTCTCTACTTTCTTCTACTCACCCACCTTTCTACGCTCCTTTCTGCAACCTTTTCACTGTCAGATCAAAACTCTATACTCGTTCCTTGTTCCCCCATTTTTTTCTTGAAACAATATAATAGTCGTAGTATGTATGTATATTATTCAATTGTCTTAGTGGCACTTTTAAGCCGTATTATATGGAGAAAATAACAAGTCTAAAGAATTAAAGTCGTACTGACTGACTATTATTCGGTGATGGTATTTTTTTTTGTTTTGTCTCTTTTTTTCTTGTTCTTGTGGCGAGGTGCAAGACCACGAACCTTGTTTTTGTTTCAGAGAAAAAAAGGAATATAAAAAAAGGGCAAGAATAACTGACACTTTTCACATTGCCGCTGAACAAACCAAGCAAACAAGCAACAACCGATGAGTAGTACAGTACATGTTGCTACTTATATGAATATATGTATGTTTTTTTCTCTTTTTCTTCAGGTATGTGATGCGATGCAGAGACGAAGATAGACGGAGGACGACAGTGAAAATAAAACGGAAAGTGGGTTTATTTTATAAACAGAAAAGCGAGTACCTGTGCTACAACAACAACAACATCAACTTGTCTGCTGGAAAAACTTGCACATGGAAAAAAAACTATACACACACACACACGAGTACAATGCCGATATAAAAAATATCTCCTTTTTTATTTTTATGACTTTCTTTCTTCCTCTTCTTTTCTCTCTTGTCTTCTCATCCTTGTTGCCTTTTTCACTTGGCGGTGTGTGGAGGTGGTGGTGTTGGTAGTGGTGCTGTCGTTTATAGAGAAACGATAAAGTCGACTGTTGCTGCTGCAGCAACAACAACAGCAACTCTCGACGACGTGGCTACGTGCGTGCGTGAGAGAGCAAGTTTGCAAGTGAGCTGAAAGCCACTTGAACCATCAGCTTTTTCTCACACTGCCTAACTTTAACTGTAGACATGGGCGCTAGGCAGCAGAGGCACACACGGAGACGAACAGCATTGCTTATTTTTTTTTGCTCGTGTGCTAGCAAAGCAAGCAAGCAAAGCAGCAGCTCTACAGTAGCCCTGCTTTACTATCATAAGCTCCCAAAAACTTCTGCTACTTTTATTCTCAGCGTTCATTTTTTCTCTCTCTTTCTCCTTTTCTCTCTCTCTCTCCTTTTTTTCTCCCTCGTCCGCAGTTTGATGATGATGAAAACAAGTCAGTGTAAATATGCTACTTTACATTACATTACCTTGATACATTTTACTCAATTCACTCACTCCTCAGAGGTACGTGAGCATGTGAGTAAATTTTTTCTTCTTGGTTAAACCAACCATGGCGCCCTGTTACAATCTACTTACTCACTCAATTCAACTCACTACTACTATTACTACTTACACAGCCGTATAAAATAACAAGTATATATATATTGTGTATACTCCTACATATAACCAACTCTAACCTTACTTAAGTTAACAGGTTCATTTCCTGGTAAAAAAAACAGGGAGAAAAGTACATGCCTATACACCTGGTAATAATAAAAATGAATACGTTTTATTGTTTACACGAGTATACAGTGTGTGTATGTTGTCTCCTCTCCAAATTGCTGTTGATGCTTTACTCTCTGCTGACTACATATCAGCGTATCTCCATTATGATTATTACTATTTTTACACTTCTTTGCTTCGTAAATGGCTGTTTATAAAATAATGCAAGGGAGTACAGGCGTGTAATAAGTATACACAGAGAAAGAGCTCTAACTATTATGCTCATTTTGTTGATTTCTTTTTCCCCTATTATTATTATTACTATTTCATTTCTCTGTAAACCTTCGCAATGAAAATGGATAAATATGTGTGTATGTATGTGTGTGTATACACAGCACTTGTGAAATATTTACTTGTACTTTTGTGCGCCCTAAAGGACTAATATGAAAGCAGCATGACTGACTAGCAGCAAAAAAATAATATGAAATTCTATCATAAATTGCCAACTAAAATTTATTCCAGCGAGTGCTATCTCAATATATACACACTTTTTTCCCTCTCTATCTTCATCCTGGAAACGGCTTTCTCCGAATTTGAAGAGATCTAATTAAATTACATGTTTTGAGATAACAAAGTCAAAAGACTACTACTGCTACTCCTACTACCCACCCACTCAAAAAATGGAATAAATTTTCATGACACAATAATGTTTACAGGACCAAAAAGACATTTGCTCACTCTTTGAATCGTTTCACTTGTAACTCTGAAAAGTCCATCAGTTGTAGTAGCGGCAGTAGTAGTGGTAGTGGTAGTAGCCCACAATAATAAATACATCCGTCACTTTACATATTTTCAAGAGTCCAGCACCAAGATTTATTTGAGTGGAAGAAGAAGAAGAAGAAGGCAAAGTAAAAAGGATAATGTAAGAGAGTGCTGCTGGTGGTAGTGGTGATGATGATGATACGCTTGTTTTGCGGTGAGATGGATGGTCCACTATTCCGCACTACTTTTACTTGCTTTCCCTCCTTCATTTTCTATTTTTTTCTCTCTTTCTTTTTAGCTTCTTGTTCTTAGCAACGACACCATCCACATTCGCCACCACCACCACCACCACCAAATCACCAAAAGCTGTTATCTACTTATTGTCTGTCCGTCCCATGAAAGGAGAAGAGAAAGAGAAAAAACGAAGGAAACCTCTAGAAATTTATGTATCACCATATTATACTTATTTATTTATAGCGGTGATCATGTAAAAGGCATAAATTTCTCGCTGGACGAAAAAAGGACGTGAAGGCAAGAAGATGCAATATTTCAGCTGATGGTGGTGTGGCGTTGGTGGCTTTTAGCCTGCCATAATAATATATCTTCTTAAGTTGATACGACGACGAGCACCGGCAATCCATACAAAAACAGTGAACTTTACACCGCATCTGCTATTGCTGCCGCTGCTACCGCTGCCTTCGCCAAAGCCGCAAAAAGTACATACGTATTGCTTTCATTTTCTCTTTTCCGTCTTTTCCTCCTCCTTTCACTTCCATTTGTCCTCTCTCCTTTTTATTATCATTATTGCCATGATCACTTTTCGTATAAACAGACAATTCTTACGCGAGTGCAAAAAAAGATTAAGTAGATTCAAACGATAATAATTCAGGAGTCTTCCAATGCATTTTTAAAGGGGAAAAAGGGAGAAAAATATTGGCGAAAAAAGGGTAAGTAGTAAGAAGAAGCTGCTGCTGCAAAGGGAAGGAGAAAGGGATGGTAACGCTAAAGGGTTGTACTTGCCAGTACGTGTTTTGAATTACCAACTTACTTTCTCTTGGAGAAAGGCAGTTTTCCTTTAAATTTAACAAAATCTCCCACATATACAATGTCTCTGTAAAAAAAAGACTCTCGAATTGCTGCTGCTACTGCTGCTATGCTGCTGCCACAGCAGAATAAGTAAGAGGTAAAAATTTGCACAGCGTTTTATTTAAATGGGAATAATAGCGGTGTTTGAAAATAATGAGAGTGATGTTTCGAGAATTGAAATCGAACCCTCTTTGTCTCCCTCTCTCTCTCTCTCTCTCTGTTTGTGTGTATGTATACAAGTGAGCCTGCCTGTAATGTATGCAGAGTGCTAATAATTGAAGAGTAATAAAAGCAAGAGGAAAAGGGGTCATGCTATTTAAATACAAATTTATTTGTAAATGAGATGGTTTTCACTAAAACTAGCGAATAAAGAGAGAAATTCATTTTGCGTATTTTTTTCTCTCTCTTTCTCTCTCAAACAACGTACCCACGTACCTTAAGTAGACATCAGAGCCTTTTTTTATCCTTTTTTTTCTTCCTTGTTGGCTTGGATGGCACACCCACTTAGTTTGCCACGCTCGGAATAGCTAATAACTCCACTTTCTCTCTCTCTCTCTCTCTCTCTTGCAGTCTTGCTCTCTTTCTTATTTTTCTGGATGGAGTGGATGGGACTCTCAACTGGAAACTTTTTTTTTCTCGTGTACTCCTCCTTGACAGAACCAGCAGTACTCGAAGAAGAAAAAAAAACCACTCGATATTTCTGCATGTTCACTGCTGCTGCTACTACTAGTATTATGTATAATATGGTATTGACTTGAGCACATACACACACACACACAACATGACTGCTTGAATTACTATGCATAATATGTATTATGGTCTTATCATCATCCAAACTCACTTTCTTCCAAGAAGGAGAAAAAGAGGTAGGGAGAGGGAGAGAGAAAATGGAAAAGTAATATTATTAAAACGAGCTTCCTTAAACTTGTTAGTGGCAGCTTTGCACGGAACCAGCGGAAGCTACTTAAAATATACACACCACTCTCTCCTCCACTCGCTCACTCACTCCATGCCTCCATTTTACATACAAACAGGGAGTATCTGTGTGTGCATGCTCATGTAGTGGCACCCCGCTTACTTTTCCTTCTTCTTTACTTATCATTCACATCACATAATATGCATGTGTGCACACGTAAAATGGACTTGTCATGATAGCCACCACCGCTACCACCACCACCACCACCGCCACTCACAAAAATAATATCAGTTTACTTTCTTCTCCTTGCAGAAATCTATATAGGGCACATATATATATGTACATGGAACAATAACAAGCGTATTATTATGCTTCCGCCTTCGCCACTACTAGCACCACCACCACCACCACCACCACCACTGCTGCTGCCACACGGCCAATTAAATAATACACGCGAGAGACAGGGGATATGCATACATAATGATGCAAATGTGCTGGAAGGATGATCAAGATAGCCAAAGAAGAAAGGAGAAAAGTCAGTATAAAGTCGGCAGGATAAACTGGCTTCAACGATGATGATGACTGTCGTTCTGGTGGATTTTTAGTGCCTAAATACCTTGTACGTGTATGGACACCAGTAGCACCACCAGTACACTTAAAACTACAATAATTTACTCTGGCAAACTTTAATTTGTCGTCGTAAATGACATCGTATCATATCATGGCGAACAAGAAAGAGGATGATGATGATGATGCTGCTGAGAATGTTTTCATTTAGAGTAGCACCACCACCACCGCCGCCACCACCACCACCACCAATGCATAGTAGTAAAACAAGCCTTTTTCTTAAATGGTGAAGGTGGTACGGAGCTCAGTGTAAAAAAAGGAGAAGATTGTAATTCAAACCGTGGAGAGGAAGCACGTTCATTGTTCTATTCCTCCCTTGAGAAAGCCTTCTTCAAAACTACTACCTCGCTCAGTTTTTCATTTTTTCCGTGCCTTCCCATTCATTTTTTTTCTCTCTTCTTTTTATACATGTTGGAAAACTAAGATGGCTATCATCGTCAAAAAATATTTGTACAACAAGGAATACTCTGAGCAAACGGGAAGAAGAAGAAGGATGCAGTGGTTGATACTTGGCTTGTCCTTGCGTCTTTTTTGCGTTGTCGTTTCTCTGTCAAAATGAGTGTACTTTGTCGGGTGACTAGTGGGCCCTTGGGGAAATGTCATCCCTGTTCGTCATTCTTTTTAAATATCTGCCCTTATCAGATCAGAAGGAAAGAGAGAAAAAAAACTTACTTGTTCCTGCAACAACACTACTTACTTCCTCGTTCTTCTTTTCTTTTTTATTCTATATTTTTTACTACTGCTGCTGCTGCTCCTGTTTCTCCTTCCGCATTTTGTTGAAATGACGAGCATAATAAAAAATGGGTTGGACTTGTGTTGCATTCTAAAAAATGCATGAGATGATGTGTACAATAAGCTTGTTCCAAAAAGAATGAGTGATGTGCTATAAAACGGTTTGACAAGTTTTCTCTTCCTTTTTTCTACACGTGTATATATTGTATACATATTATGGTATGTAATGTATAACTCACTTTATAATAGCAGCAGCTTAGAGAGACAACCATCGTCGTCAAACATGCTTGTCTGTTTCTTCATGCATTACCAAACACAAATGTAATTTTTATTTTGTCAATCAAATCAGAGTCGTAGGATGTCGTAGGAAGCAGGAAACTTGTTTTGCAAAGGAACAAGATAAAAAATATACTATCATCTACGTCTACACAAATGTAATTTTGAAAAAAAATATATATAAAAAGATAAAAAAAATTACTACGGAGAGATATCATTATTATTATGCGTAATATGCTAATCAAAAACGGGAAAAGAACATGAAGGAGTTCCGTGCGATAAAAAAATGTGAAAGTATTTCCTTCTTCTCCTGATAAAGAAAATACTTAAGTGTTGTTGAAGAATACCTTAGTCAACTATCGACATACCTAAAGTGCAGACAGCCAATTCGTCTTTTTTTAAATATATAATATATTTTTACTCCCAAATGAATTTTTTTTCACACCCCCTCCCCTCATTCAGAAAAATAGAGAGGGAGAGAGAGAGAGAGAGAGAGATTAGCTATTTGGAGGAATAAGTAAGCACAAAAATGTGGGTATGTATGTACACGGTAGTAATAAAGTGAAGTGAATGGGAGCTAAGGTGTCATGCATATTTTTTACAACAGAAACGTGTCCAGACTTCCGGTTTTCCCTAGAGCTTTTTACGAGCATATTCTCTCTCACTAAACTTTTATCTCACTCTTCAAATATTCTACAATACACTTGCCTATTTGCACGGGGCGGCTGCTGCTGCTGCGAGATTTTTTTATTGCATTCATTCCACATTTTTTTTAACTCTCCAGGAGACTCAATTGTACCTTTTTTGGATTTGGAGAGGAGAAGAAAAAAAATCCTGTAAGGTGAATAAGGGACACAATAACATGAGGAAGTATAGTATATATTTTTTTATAATCGCTATACTGACAACCACGATCGACCAAAGTGAACAGTTTTTTTCTTCCCTTGTTGAGTTTTCCCTTCCATTGTATAATCAAAGGGAAAGAGAAAGAGTTTAGAGAATGTGTGTATAGTGTGCATGTAGATGACCGATTTTTTAAAAAACGGTTTAAAAACTAGAATAGTGGATCAATTTAACTGCTTTTTACCACCAAACGGCGGCAGCGGCGGCGACAGACCAAGACCAAACGTGGTCATGTCCCGTGGTTCGCTGATATTATATGCGTACTTGTACATAGGTCGGTGGAAATTTAGTTTTACAACTTTTCGTCAAAAAAAGGGTGACCACGTCACGAACGACATGGGTCATAAAAATAGGAGAAGTGGAACTACTGTTGTGAGAGACAACGAACGACCGAGTGTGTTCTAGCTACTGTGAGTATGTAAACAAGGGTGGTCAAGCCTACGATGCGTTGAAAATTTGCGGATGGGGGCATTTATGCCATTTGTCATTTAAATATATGTCCATACAATTCCAACTTTTCTTTT
>JAHZMT010002869.1:0-26465 GCA_027743785.1 Sinhomidia bicolor
TAACTTTAAAATCTTGCCTAATTGACTCAAATAACTTTAAAATCTTGCCTATTTGACTCTGTCACATCTTTTTAAAAGTTCACTTTTTTATTCCAAATGTATGCACACTTACACTTTTTACCAGCTAAACACGAGACAACTGAAACTCGTAGGAGTGAATTTGAAATTGAATATATTGAGACAACTGGAGTCGCTGTATTCAAATTTAGCCGAATGTTTAACGCTTAATAAATTCTTATCGTTGGCCATTCAGCAAAAATCACCTGAATGAATTAAAATTAAACACATTGAGACAACTTGAATCGCTTAATACACATTTAACTATAGATTAAATGCATAACGATTATTAGTCACACAAGATAAAACGGGTCTAGGCGATTTACCCGGGAAACACTCGGGAGGATCATTTTCTCGGGAGACTTTCCCCGAGAGACATTTTCCCCAGGAGATTCTTTCCCCTGGAGACAATTTCCCTTGGGATCAGAAAAGCAGACACATAAAAATCATAGTTCTGTTGTATAAATAAATTTTAACGTATTCTTGAACCCATGGAGATGATGAATAGGAACATAAGAAATTGGCCAAAAAAAGGCCCCTGTGTCTACAGAGTAAATTTTTGATGCTGCATAGTTGACACAGCTGCGTTTATTTTAGAACTTACGATATGTCAATTTGAAACGTGTTCATTTCCATCAAAATCAAAAGATGTACTTTCTGTGCCGTCAAAATTAAACTAAAATGGCGATTTTATAAAAATCAGAAATATTTTCTTCCCGCGTGTCAGGAAATGTTTCATGCAAAATTTTGAAATCTGGTTGATGATTTTTAAGACTTCAATCGGCATTTATTAGATTTCCAAGTTGACATTATTGATAAGTTTCAGTGAATTAAAAAAAATACAAATGTCAATTTTTAGTTTATTTTGAAATTTTAAATTGTAACCAATTTTAAATATTTTTTTAATCTTGATTTATTTTATTGAATTATGTTGGATTTCAGTCAAGCAAATTTTACATAAACTTTAACTTACGCTGGAGAACAGGGTAGTTAGATTTTACCTGCAGTGTAAAGTTTGAAGACTATACCATACCGTGAAGCAGTTTTAATCTTGGAGGCAGTAGAACTGGCTACCTGACAAAGTCACCTCGGATTCTCCAGCAGACCTTCAAAATTTCAAAAACCGAACACAGTTTTCTGAATGCACGTTTACGCGTAACGAATGCTAATGAAATGAACGTTGCAAAAACACATTACCGATTGAAATATACAACTTTTAAAGATTTTATCCGTTCAGCTCTCATATTTACACCTCGTTCATTGACTTTTTACTATATTTGCAGCGTTCATTTGATTACCATTCGTTACGGCTAAACGTGCATGCACGTTGAAACTGAACACAGCGTTCAGAGTTTTTCATGTAGCCAGTTTTACTGCCTCAAAGATTTGAAAAAGCTTAACGGTTAGACCCTCCTAATAAACGCAATCATGTTATTTGTTTCATGGTGACGTTCTTTTTGCTATACGCTCCGTGGGTGCAGCAGGAGTTTTAAAATCAAAACCATGGCAATTTTTAATCAGAAAGTAGAAATTTGTAAGTAGTAGTCTCCAAAATTTGGAATTTATTTAACTTAAATTACTAGACATCACTATTTGGATCTGTAAAAACAATATCATACGTCAATTATTACTACATTTTTTAACAGATTGAACTCATTTACACTATTTCTTAGCGTTCTTTTTGTTTTAGGAGTTTCTGAACTTGCTGAAATTAAAAAAATATATATTTGAATTGAATGGAATCGTCAAAATTCTCAAAAGCACTTAAAATTTGGGGAAATCTGAAAATATTTTCAAATTGACTCTAATTCAGAAAAACTCCCAAAAAGTATTAAACAAAATCTTTAAGAGTCGGCTTATTTTTTAAAATTTTAAAGTAAAGGGAAAAAATTTAAATTGTACCTAAAAATTCCAAGGTTTTTTCAAGAAATTGAAAACTAATTGAATCACAGAAGATTCAAAATATTTTGAAAATTAAATATTTTCAGTAGAAATTATCCTCAATGACGTAATTTACTACTACAAAACTTCAAGCAAGATTCAATTATTATATTTATTTTACTATTATTTGTGAACTCCAATAAGTTTTTAAAATATCACAGACGGACAGACATACATCGTGATATCATGAAAGTGTTGTAGTAATTTTTCTCAAAAATAGTTCTTAAGTAGCAAACTTCTCTGAAAAGAAGAAGCTAGTCGTTTCCGTATTATCAGCGAACCCATTGGGCCACTAGTTAATTAGAAAACTGAGAAAAGCCGTAGAAACAAAATGAAAAATACCACGGTACTAGCGCCGTAAATCGAGGGTTAAACCAGAAAATTTCTTTAAAAAGCTATAACTTTTAATTGCTTCTAACTTATTTCAAAAATTTACAGCCCATAAATTAATGAGAAGAAGCAGAGCAGGAGGAAACCAATCAATAGCAAACAGTGAGTTCATTATTTGTGCTAGTTTAAACATGGGTGTGCATTCCTTTGCTTTGGTTTGCGTCATTTTCTCCCTCTGGTGAGCACAATACAGCTAAGCTGAGCAGACCGGTGACGTTTACTGTCGCTTAACGCTAACACTTTAATTTACAGGAGATTTTTATCAAAACTTCTGTTTTATTGAACTCTAAATCTTAAGTTTAGTTGTACCTAAATTTAAAAGTTTCTTTGGAATTTTGAAAGAAGTATTAACCATGGAAGGCGGTCATCTGTATTCAACAATACAAAACAGCGCGTAATACAGTTATTCTGAATTAGAATTTCTGATTTAGAACTTTTTTCAAGATTTCTGATAGCATTTTTGGCGATTTTGAAAAAAGTTTTCAAATCACATTTATTCGATATAAAACTTTATTGCTATTAGAGGATTTTATTTTTAGGTTCATTTTTTAGCTAAGAGCAATTAGCAGCCTTAACTTTGACGAAAATAAAGCTTTCTAAAAAAAATTCTGTCCGACTGGGTTATATACTGTCTAAGGTTATATATTATTCCGATATTTCAGTGTTTAATGAAAAATATTGAGTCAAATATTGCATACATGATCAGTGCTATTTGGAACAAGAAATTTCGTTTGTTAATGCAAAAACGACAATTAAATTAAATTTGTCAATACTAAAAAACGCTTTGACTAAAATTCGTGTTTGTCGTTCACAACAAATAATACTTTAATTGTACCCTGTATTTTGACAAAATATTTGTTTAATAAAGAGTACAACAAATGTAGAAATACATCAGCAAAATGAGTTGAATACTTTTAATATTTGATATTTTCTGACAAATTTAAAAATAAATCACAATATTTTCACTAGGATAGCACCAAAAGTTGAACCAACATTGATTTTTAATTTTGTACTTCCAACTAGTTCAAAAATAAAGTTGGCGATGACCGTCCCTGGTAGGACCCATACAATTTTTCCGTAATTTTGCCAATTTCCTGATCTTTTGTAGCCAGGGTCGGAACTTTTTCTGTCCCTGCTGCGTATGTCAGCTCTGTAGCGTACTGTGACAGTTACATTAGCTTACTCAAACTTGTACATTTTTTGTTACATCATTTCTCTCAGTTGTCCGACAACCCAAGTACCTAAGTAATGACGAGTTAACCGATAAAACACGTTAAAAACATCAATGGATCCGACGCTTTTGGTGAGGTCGGCGTCGCCATTTTTTATTCGCTATGTAACAAATGGAAATACGAGGACAAGAACAAAGTTGGTCATCAAATCCATGCTTACATCATTGGAAAACGAATGGAGCTGAAGTACTTCATCCCAGAGTCAATTCTAAACTTGATGTAGCTACTGTAAAAACTGATAATACTATGCTTACAGAACCAATCGTGAAATTAGTATCCAAAGAACACGGGAATAAATTGTTAATATTATTTCATTTTTGATGTATTTAATTTATTTAATATTTTTGTGCTGTCATTTGGCGTTGGGCGCTCTGCTGTTAGCTGATAGTTTAAGTCTAATTGGAGTTTACCTCCTGGCATTACGTTTTTCCGACCCCAAGGTCGGATAAACTTGTTATTCGAATGCTTTTACTTCTAGTTATGAAATATTCAGCTAAATTTCATTGAAAATTTTCTTGTAAATTTTTTTCACGTCTCTGGATTGAATGTGTCCAAGTTAGTCCAATATTTTCTATTTGCTGTTAGAGTTGAACGAATTATGATTGTTTGTTTTTGTGATTTTGAATTCGTCCACCCTTTTGAGATTTCTATACATTGTCTAGAATACCTAATTCATTGTATTGTATTATCTATGCTTTAAATTTATTTACTACGCCATTAAATCAATTTTTGCTAAGAACTACGTCAGTCATCATAAATAAAGTCTACAATGTACTCAGTTTCCTTGTGTGTTTGTGAATTTATTTTTAAAATTGTTCAGACTCGCAAAGTACAAGGAATCAGCACTTTGTTTCTACAATAATCAATACTACTAGAGACAAATAGTCATTTGAAAGGCATCGGATTCACATAGCTATATACACCTAGCAAAGCATTGTCACCACTTGAAGTCACTCATTTTGTCACCATTTTTTGAAATTCAAATCATCCTTATCCAAAACGTAAGTCTTTATTTCTTCAATGTGTCTATGACAGCTATTGCAACTATACGAACTCTACTCATCAGAAAACTCGGAAATTATTCACTGCCGAAATAAGCAATTTAGTTTGTCCACATTATTAGTATTTTACTAGGGTAAAGTTTTTTGGTCCAATCCGACTCCACTCGATATTATCGTTAAATTTTCGACGACGTTTCATGTAAAAGCATAGTAAAGCTCGCAAATGCATCTGGTATATAATAACAAACATTAATTTGCATTTTTTCGTTAACGCTACCTTAGTTGTAACTGACCATGTATGATAAATAGTTAACGTATTAGGGCGTCGGATCTAACTTTGTAATAAAAACAAGTTCATTATATTGTCATGTACTCTTAGAAAACCTTAAATAGACTAAAATACTAATATAAAAACCGGATTTTAAAAATTTCATTATAAAATTACAACATTTGATTTAATTTATGACGATGACAGTATGGCATCAAGACACTTAAAGAACTAATTTTAAACCGGATGATGATCCCTGATGTGTTTATTAAGGGTTTGCCGTCTCACATAACGAATGCCACAGAAAGGGCATGTGTAGAAATGCGGGTTGTCTCTATGCATCGCATTGTAATGTTCTTGACGATTCCTTTCCATTGTGAAATTTATGCCGCACACAGGACAAGGAAAGTCTTCTAGGGAAAGGTGCTTCTCGCGAAAGTGTCGGTTCATGTTCCCTTTTGTAGTGAACGTGCGTGGGCATTCTTCACACTTAACCTGTACAAAAAAAAGAAAAATTGTCGGAAGAAGTGTTGGAAGGAGTGTCGGAACCAATGGCATCGGAGTACTTATTGTATGTATATACTCTATCTTCCTCAGGAATTGGTAACTTTTGTAGTTTGCACTCCTTAACCGGGCGTCGCTTCACCTATGTGACAGTATGTATCATAAGCAATATGTGTGCTAATGTCGTGTTAGAACTTTTTCATATATAATTTAAAGCTTACCTTCGGATCGACTTGTTTTCCCTTAGTCCTTTTACGACCTCGACATCTTTGCTGTTGAGAAGCAATCTTTTCCTTTTTTGCTCCACGAATGACTCGAATTGGTAAAAGCTCATTTCCAGCATCATTTACACTTTTGAACTTTTTACGACGATTAGATTTAGAAAGTCGTATTGCCTTAAAAAGATGTCAGAATTTAAGCGTCGGAGTTTGAACAAACGAAGAGAAAATTAAGAAAATTCATTTACCCTTAGACAGAAACCCTCAGTATCATCGTCGTTGGAAGGAAGTTCACCGAGTCGATTAGGTAAAATGTTAACATTTCGGTTTCGCTGCAAGTTTATAAAGTAAATTATATCCGTGTATAATACGGTGTCGGAAGCAAAAAGTTTAATTGCACCTACCATGTCAAACGTCGGAGCAATTCCCTCTACGAGTTTTTTAGAATCACTTTTTGTTGTTAAATGACTAGATAATTTGGGAGCTGCGCTTGGTTTTGCGTCGTCATCGTCTCCGCTGCTGCTACTGCTGCTTCGTTTAATTTCCTTTGAGATATTATCCTATTAAATTATTTAAAAATTAGTAAAAAGTAGAGGTAAATTAAAGATGGAAACTTAAATAGTTATTGGCTGACTCGAGTTGCTACCTGTTTTTTGGCTAGTTTTTGTACGGGTTTAATTATTCTCTTTGGTTTTATTGACATGTCACTGCCACTCTTACTTCCGGAATCATCACAATTGTCGTCATTTTTCTTGTCGTCGTCCTTCTCATTAGACTTTGTAGCAATTTTCTTTGATTTTGCTTTGATAATTCTTTTCGGCTTTAGTAAAGAGTCGTCTATGTCATCTTCAGTTTCACTATCCGTGTTTGGGAAAATCTGTAAAAAAATGCTTACAAAATTATCTTGGCGTCGGAACTTAAAAGCTCTGAATATTGTGTAAATACATGAGGCGTTGGTTTGTATCCCAAAGGCGCGCGACCACTGGAAGGTCCTGGTTGTTGAACCACCGGAGAGGTTTGAGGCGTCGGGGAAGCATTAAGAGTAGGAGATTCGTTTGAGGGCAGCTCGGATTCTTCATTTTCAAAACCCACTGGTTTCCAGTAAAGCAGTCCCGTGCGATCATCCACGTACGGATTTAATTCTTGAAAGTCTGAAGGGTCGGATTGACTAGTATTGCAGATAGGAGACATTGGTAAATCCGTCCAGGCTTGAAGAAAATAAGTAAACAAGTCTTGAGCCTGCAAAATGAAAGAAATCATGATACCGCTGCTTTGATTTAAGTTTAATTATCCCGATGAAAACGACGTTTACTAATATACCATTACTTACACGAACTTTCTTTCCAGCCCGAGCTCTCACCAAGCGAGTTAAAGCTTCCGGATTGCTAGAAAACACGGAAAGTAAATGGGCAAATAATTGTCGAGCCTTGTCTTTGGTTTCGGTATCTAACTCGTCTAGCAGAGCCTGTTAATATCGAAATTATAGTAAATTGTGGCGTCGGAACATGAGCGTTCAGGCGTCGGATATTTTGTTAAAGATCAGAAATTACCGAGAAATATTCTTCGAAACTTATGTCTTTATTATCGCCCATTTTCCTTGTACAAACTTAAACGGTACAGAGTACACTAACGATGATCTGCAAATCAAATATTCAAAAGTTTAGACTATTATTGCCGCATTGCTTACATTCCGCATTACTAATGCCTGCTTTTTAAATACTGCTTCCATCACCTTCGATTCGCTCTTAAAAGCTCACGATTCGCGTCTTAAAAATCGCGTCTTAGAGGTAGTAGTTAATCATCAATCACTTTAAAAATAATTACGTTAATCAAACCAGGTTAAGTTGCCCGTCTTTAGAAGAAAATATTGTTGACTGGTAATGCTAAAAATAACTAAAATATAGTCGCTAAAACTATTCAACTCTTCTAACCACTATTGTTGGTGTTGTCGCCCTGACTGCTTCTGCTGCACTGAACGCTTATCTGCTCAGAAAGTGCACCACCAGTTGTGTTATACACACTCTAGTACCTGAAAATGGCCTTTTTCATTTTATACAAATACACTCGATATGATATGTAAAGACGGACATGTAAATTTTTCCGAGTTTCATTATTCTATGCTTACACTTAAACACGACTTCAAAGAGCAACTTCGGCACTGCATTAATAATGTGCCTTTCTAACAAGTGTAAACAAACAAGTACCTTCTTTACCACTACTACGTACTTTGCTAGTGATGGATGAGTCTTTTCCACGGTCAGGTTTGATCAAGTGCAAAAATGTTGCATGTATCTGGCACGAATGTGCTTGTTGATGTTTCACTGAAAACGTTTTTGTTGGTATACTGTTCGCAGCTTTTAACGAAAAAAATATAACAAGAATAAATGTAAATTTACTAATTTCTTTGTGTGGACGGAATTTACAAAAAGTCCAAATTAGTACAGCGAAAAATAAGGAATGTGCCCGCAATGCATGTAAAGACTAAAATGACTTTTCTCAAATCAAGTGTTGATGTCATTAACATATGTAAGGTGTATGTGTTGTTCTTTTGGAAATAAAATTACAGTTCCGAAATGTAAGGTGCCGGTGCTGTAATTTTGCAATCAGTAACTAATTATGACAATATGACGCACTGAAATGATAAGATGTTGCAATTGCTTTGAGGTTAATTTCTGTGAACTCTTTTTTAAGTTCTGGTGCCCGTTTATAAAAATCCAAAAGCCTTATGCTTTGTCGGAAAAACAATTATAAGTAGGTAGTGGTGGTATAAACGTATTTTCATCATAAAGGCGTCGGAACTTCATTACTGTAGAGCGGCCGTGTAAATATAATGAAAGAAAGCTTTGAGTTTTAGTTTATTTTTCAAAATACTTTTGGTAGAAGTTTACATTCGGTGAAAAATTAAAAACATGAAAAGAATTCCTTATTTTCTAAAAATCGTTACCACACCGCACCATGATGCAAATAATTCAATGTGTCGGATTCATTTGATAAATCACATTTGTATACACTGTAGAGCAGTACAACTGTTAACATTGCAAATTTTTCTTGTTAATAAGTTGATAAGTTTATTTGATCACAAGTTAATTTTGGTTATAAATTACTAGAAATATTTACGCGAACAAACGCCGGAAATTCTTACTACTGCTACAATTTCATGATAAATCAATATTTCAATATTACAGCCTCTTAATTTAGGCCCAGGCGTCGGACAACCAGTGGTTTGAAATTAGAAAATTACTCGTGTTTTAGCGTTGATTGTTACCTTTACTGCTCTTTACAAACGAATCCTATATTTTGTGAATACAGCTTGCTTAGATAAAATGTGGGTATGTTTCTTATTTTCACCAATTTTGGTCTTGGCCTCAATTATGGCATTAAACATTTCATCTCCGACGACAAGACGCAATCGATCCTTCTTCTTAGTTGTCATAAGTTTTATGTGGCTCATGATAGACTGGTAGCTTCGATGTACCGTCTGGATAGGAAATCAAACGAAACCAATTTTTACTAGTTTAAATTATTGAATTACGGCAAAAAAGCGACGGAAAACCATACTGCAATACTTCAATTTACCTTTCGTATCTCCATGGTGCGCGCAATTAGCTTTCCATTCATGTAGAGTAGCCATTTATTTTTGACCATGAATCGAAATATTCGGGTCGTTTCATCATTAGTGAAGGGACCTCTTTTACTGAATTGGGTTGGCGGTGGGTTTTGCTCCTGAGTAGATGACGCAAACGAGCTTCTGCTGCTTGCAGTACTTTCATTGTCGCTGGAATCGTCGGATCCTTGGTTTCTACCAAGTTCCTGTTCTAAAGTACTTGTTGCCTTAAGCGCTGATAAAAAAACGTCACCCTCAAAGAAAACATTATCATAAGGAGTATTCGTAGCAATCCTTCTGCCAAATCGGAAAACAGAGCCCCTTGAATGAGCAGAGCCTGGGGACGACTCTTCGGATCCATCAATTGAGGGCAGCGGAGATAACATCGACTCTGGCAAAGATAGAATGCTGCGGTTGGGAGACAACGAAGGAGTCGCTACAGCACGTGTATCTCTTGGAGAACTCAGACTTGGCGCAAACGGCAACTGATTTAAAAACAACAAATTTTCATTCATCTCATCATCATCTGCAGTCGCGGAAACATGAAATTGTTGGAAAGCATGATTCAAAGGTGGTGATTGTAAAACCGCTCGAACATGTTGCTGTGGAATCGGAGAACAGGGCGACGGAGATTCAGAATAAGGCGTGAATTGTCTTGAAGTGGATGAAGCAGCAAAATTTGTAAGTCTTGGAGACTCGGGATATTTAGATGGCGCCACAGGCTCGCTTTCATCATCGTCAAACCCAAAATTTGACGATTTACCGCTACGTGCAGATACTACTGAGTGTGTAACACTTTGGTGTCGACGGGGCGAATGAATCGAGATCTGCAAATTAGCCATTTCCGACACGGTGGTGTCGAACAAGTCATCTGGATATGTAAAGGGCGTATAATTAGTAGGGCTACTTTCTACTTGATCTGATAAAGATGACAGGCAACTCTGTGGTGAAGATGGCAATGAAGATGGTTGACTTTGCGAATAAGCAGGAATGCTCAGAGGTGTGTTTGATGTCGTAGAAGTGGGAGCATCAGCACTTGCTGGGTTTGAAAATGTGGGAGAAGGGCATTGTATCCTGAAAGGTTGCAGCGAGAATTCTTGACTAAAGATTTGATCCGGGATATGAATAGGAGTTCGTCGCACATTTTGATCAGATGGACTTTTTGGGGTCGGAGAAGTGTTATCATCCCAATGCTGCGTCTCGGGAATAGGTTGATTTAAAATGATATTTTCAGGTGCGTTGCCAAGAATTTGGTCCAAAAACGCTTGAACATCCTTTGCAGCTTTCTCTTCCGCAGCATTGTTTGCAGCAGCAATTTCAATAGCTGCACTTTCTTCCTCTTGTCGAATCTGTTTTGCTAAAGCACGAGTGACCCGACGAGTCGGAGGGACAACAGGTGAACCAGTAGGGGTAACAAAATTGATGAATGGCGTCAAGTCGGATATATGCTGTGGTCCACTTTCTGCTGCAAACTGTTCATTTCCTTGATATTCGTGGTGACCAGCTGGTTGGGTCCAATTTGGCACAACTGCTTCCTCGGGTGTCGGATCATGAGCTAGGTACGGTTCCAAAAGAATATCTTGGATATCTTGAGGCTGTCTTCGAAATGCACGTAATCTGGTTGCTTCTTCTTTACTATCCAACAAAGCATTGATAACGTTAAATAAACCTTCGAGTTTTCTTGGTCTATAGTCCACAGCCTGCTGTTGGGTATGTGCGACAAGTAGCTTCAAAAAGTAGCGAACATTTAATTGAGATGCCCCAACATCCCGTCCGTAACTGGCTCGAAAAGCTTGTTCGTATATTCCACAGATCCTATTATTTAAATAGGTTGATGACAAAGTGTATGGCACAAATGCATACTGTTGTCTGTTGGGTAGCTTCAAAATAAACGGTACCCCCGACGTGTAAATTAATCTGTCAAATATCATGGCTAGAGACAATTGAGTACCTCCATTGAACCTGTCGGAAAAATGGGATTTGATCAATTCCAAGTACAGCAAAGGAGGTTGCAAGTCTGGCATCCGATACCGGCTGATCTCTGACAGTCTTTTGAATAGTCCCCAGGTGCTTTCTACGACGATGGGCACACGATGAGCGCAGTTAAAAGTAGAGTCCCATAATTTACCAAGAGCAAGGCTGTTATCTGCTATTAGTTTATTGTATGCCAAAAGTCGTTGTATAAACGCATACGACACCTCGGTTATCAACGAAGCACTAGCTTTTGCTCTGAGTGCCATTGCGGCGGATCTAGACACTTGCAACCACTGATGATAGGCTTCATTAACCGACACCATGTCCGAGTGTCGGAGAGCGCCAAATAATAATTTGGAAAAATCTCGAAAGCAACTCGTTATTCTAATGTCAGTGGCCAGCAATCCGTTTTGGTTCACCCGCATGTGACTTTGGTCGAAAGGCCATTGTAGTAAACTACCGTCTGGTTCTAAAACGGGAAGAACAAGGTTTCGAAACATTTTTGGAAACCCACATAAGTCACCTCGAAAAATTCTTCTTAACATCCCTTCCGCCACAAAAATGTTTGTGAAATCTTGCAAGGTTAGGCATTCTTCCTCAGAGTTTGCTTCCGTCCCTTCGGAGTTGAGAAGATGCCGCAGTAAGTCGACGCCTTGCACAATGGTCTCAAACAATGGTTGAATCAAGTTAACCAAATAATTTGCCATCTCATTGTGTTTATATATAGTAAACAATGCTGGATCCACACAGCGAGTTTCTCGCATGTACTCTTGGCAATCTTTCACAATATCTTGAATAATCTTTGTGTATGTGCATGGCTCGGCAATCATGTCCTTCGCCCACACCAGCTCACATCTACTTTTGATTTGCCTTCCGCTTAAAAGGTAATTTCGGAATCCGCGGTACATGTTTGCAAGTATCGGTTCTAGTATCGATTTAATATGCGGGGTGTGTTTCCAAGCGTTTCCATTCAAGTGTGCCGAATACGCACTAAGCATGCTGTGAGCAATCGTAGGCTTGTCAAAAAATCTGGAAAAAAACAAAATGCATTTTTTAGTGTCGGATACGATAAGCATTTTAGATTGGTAGAGGCGTCGGAAAACACTTACCCGTACTCATTGCGATGAACCGCATGAAAGAGTCTCGTGTACTGCTGAATAGCAACAACGTTATGCTCATTCTCTGGAATATTGCAATAAATGTAGTTTCCTGTATCTGGAATAACACATGGATTATATTTATGGGTAGGAGCAGTCCGTAGCGGGCGAAAAAATTTTGGATTAAAGAAAAGCACGTGGTCTTTTGAACAAAAGTCGAACGCGACATGAACTAGAAATCGCTGCATATTCTCAAACCGAAGATGAGGATACGGGTTATAACGTGACGGATTTCTTTCCGGGTTAAAAAATTGTTGATCTTGACCTAATGAAACAAGTTAAAATGTAGCTGAGAAAAGTGGCCAATTGTTTTGGTTTTGTGCTGTTAATATTACTGCTATTGCCAAGCAAATGTTCCTTTATTATTCACTCACCAAATTTTTTAAATAAAAAATAGAACGAACACTCCAAAGGAAAAACTTCTTGAATTTCCTCGTCATCACTGTTCAATTTTTCGGCTACTAAATTTCCAATAGTCTCCCAGTCGTTTTCAAATATGGTCAAATGTTTAGCTCCCCGCATCGTCCATTCGTGCTTTGTCTTTGTATCGCTGTACTCAACGGCGTCATAAATGATCTGGATGAATGTCTTGCACATATCAACGTACTTGACCTGAACTCCTCTGTTTCCTATGTTCAAAAAATTTGACTTGATTAAAGCAGTCAAAAGTAACAATCGTAAATCTGGCAAGCATCGGAGTAGGGAACCAACCAGAGCCTCTACGCTCGTTTGTATCCGAAACCACTAGTAGCGAAAGTTTCCCGTTTTCCAGGTCGGCAAAAGTTATTTCGTAGCGGTATTTGGAATTTGCCGCTTCTGGTAGACCTTTGTAAAATAGAAGCGGCTCGGCATCTACAGAGACCATGTGGTATATTTTTACTGTACCATCTGTACAAATTCAAAACAAGTGAAAAAAGTGGTAGAATCCGACACCCAAATATATCTTCCAATTTTAAAATAAACGTTTAGCATCTGCATTATATACTTACTGAGAGCAATAATATTCCAGGTTTTACCGAGGCCTATTAAGCCATCAATAGAAACCTCACCGTCCGGATCAATATCTGCAACTGCTTCCCAGAGGCTCTCAGGAATGGTGACGGAAGTAGCGTCGGAACTGTTTTCGTCAGGTGCACTTTCAACTCTTTCATGCGCCAGAGCTTGTTCTAAATCTGAGTTATTGAGCTCAACATGTGTTGCAGCTGCTAAGGCAGCAAAAGCGGCAGAAGTTGACGGATCTGCTGAATGCGGTGGTTGATCAGGATGTGAGGGAAGTTGCAGTCTTTGACGATAATGGTCTCTTATACGTTGAGCTCTTAAAGTAGACGCTCCCTGGGGTAGAATATTAAATTGAACACCGTTCACTTCACACTGCTCTTTAGTTATAAGCTCGTACAATGCTTGCACAGAGTACTCTTCCGCTGTTTGCCAGAATAATTCCTCAGAACTTGAAACGTTCTCTTCATCTTGGTCAATTACTGTGCCACCATCGTCGTCAGAGTCATCTGAAGGATCAAAACTTCCATCAAAAAAGTTTCGTTCACGCACCTCGGGAGAAAAGGATGTATTTCCAGGAGGGGTTAAAGAAAAGGAAATATTCTCCTCCGAGGGCACCGAATTTAGCGAGCTAACTGAATCACTGGACAAATTTGTTCCATCCTCGAGCTGCACATCTGCGTCAGAAAACATGGGAGTTATCTCAGAAGGAAGCGGGGATGGAGGAGAAGGTGGCAACGAAATATCTTCTGAATCCATGGTTGCATTCGATAATTTAACAAAAGAACTATACTACTCTATAAAAATACTACTTTATATCACCGGGCATTGAATCACTGAACTATTTGTGAATGCTAACTAAAAAATTGCAAAAAGGCAATTTCCAAAAAACACCTCCTTATATACTTCCGCGCAGATGAGTGCGGACGAAAACGAAGTTCATAGCCACCGCTGCAGTTTAAAGGTGCAATAATTTAGTAAAGGGTGCGGACGTACAAGCTGCAAAATTTTTCTTTTTTCAACTCGCAGAAAATCGTTACTTGAGCACGTGGAGGTTACGCATAATTGCATAAAAGCCGTTTTTTGGATTTACTTCACCATATTGAGCTACATGTATTACCATACTAATGCATGTAAAATGTCGGAAACAAGCATTTCTAGTGACGGGCAAAAAAGCCAGTAATCTTTTTTGTTTTGTTGATTGCACATTGTCGGCTGAAAGCATAATGCTTTTTTAAAATATGATTTGTTTTAAATTTCTCCTGGATGTGAAAAATATTTAACGTTTTTATATTGAATCCGATGCCAGCCACGCGTCGGAATATAACACAGAAAATATGTGGGTATCCGAAACAACAAAGTTCAAAATGCTATAAATCTTTAATAAATGATCATACTGAAAGAGGGTAAACAACGTGGCAAAGTCAAAACTTTCGATGGCCAGTTTGAAAAGCTGGATGTTTTGAACAATGTCAGAAAAGGATTTACAAAATTGTCATGACGTCGGAACTGATGCGTTTGGAATGTCAAATTTTTATAAATAGCTTATGAAAGGACTTGAAAGACAAAAATCTATTGACAATTGACACGTCGGAAACACAATTATGCTGATTTGGGTTTTTATTAAATTTTATTCACTTTAAGAATTACGAATACATAATACATAAGACTGGTACATAATATGAATAATAATAATAATAAAAGCCAAATACAAATTCATTTATTTTTGCTGATTGGTTAGATTAGATCGACCAGGCTAAGTTTATGCAGCATTATATTCACAATTTAAAGCGTAATTTGGTACCTTTCGTATACTTCCCGCTTTGGGAGACAATTGGAATGCTTTTGCATCTGTACATTTTTTTTAGCCTCCATCACTGCATCAAAAATTTCCTCCCCCACAATAACACGCAATCGAGCCTGCTTTTTGTTTACCATATTTTTAATATGGCACATGATTGCTTGGTAGCTTCTGTGCACCGTCTGGAATAAAGAAACAGAATATTAAGTCAGATATCGAACAAGTTTTAATAGGTATCGGAAAAGTTTTGCTACCTTTCGTTGTTCCATGGTGCGAGCAATAAGCTGTCCATACATGTACAGTAGCCAGTCGTTTTTAAACATGAATCGAAATATCCGTAAGGTTTCATTTGAAGAAAACGGGATTCGTTTCTGAGTTGGGAAAGGTTCTGAAGCTGTTTCCTGTGTTGATGACCCAGGTGAGCTACCCATACTTTTATTGCTCGTAATGCTACTTGTATCGTCGGTGTCGGAACTTTGTATTCTTTGTGATTTTTTGGGTCTCTTTGGTGTACTGCAAAAGCGGGGAGCCTCCAACGGAACAATGCTGGAACTAGTAGCTGTGCGGCCAGGCTGATTGTTTGAGCTTCTTGGTTGATCAGGTAAAGACGTCGATGTATTAGCAGATGACAGACGAGAGTATTGATTGAGAGAGTTTTCGCTGCGTGCATGAGAATAAAATGTGGTAGAAGTTCTTGCCAGTACTTGGCGACTAGACAAGGACGGGCTCTTGTATGTGCCGTCCATTAAGCCTACACCGTCATAGTTTTCATGTTCCACAACTATCTGAGATGTACTCTGAACAAATGAAACTTGAGCGCAAACCTCGGGTTGGCTAGATTGGCTTAATCTGCTAGGTGAACTAAGCAGACCTTCAACTATGTCGTCATCATAAGTGCTCCTTATCGTGGAATGCACCCGAGAAATAGAGCCAGTCGATAGAGCAGATCTAGATGGACCTGGAGTTGGTGATGACATTTGCATTAGTTGCCCGTGACGGTAATCTCTTGGTATTTGAACACTTGGTGGTGTCGAAAAATGTTGTGGGGTCGGAGCATCTGTAGATATATTTGGTAGAATAAAAGAGTTATCGTTACTAATCCATTCACGTATAAAGTCGTCTGTTTCTTTCTGTTTCTGCTCATTAATGTCACGAGCCATAGCTCGAGTAAAGCGGCGAGTCTTTGATTTTTCCATTGAGCAAGGCTCGTCTGCAGCCGCAAACTCATTGGTGCTGGAAGGCTGATTGACCTCTTCCGACCCCTGATCCGGTTCTTCAAAAGGGTGTAGCAAAATGTTTTTTATTTCGGCTGGCAGTTTCTTGAAATCAAACATTTTGATTGCTTTATTTTTGTCATCCAACATCTTGTTAATAATTTTAAACAAGTGAGATATTTTTCTTGGTCTCTTCTTTACCGGTAGGCTCTGAATATAATTTACTAAAGGCGTTAGAAACACGCTCACATGCAAGGCGTTTGTGCCCTGCTTTCTAGAATAGCATGCGTAAAAAGCATCTTCGTAAATACTTATTATACGAGAGCACATGTGCGTAGTAGAAAGCGTGTAAGGAATAAACATCTGCTGGTACGGTCTGTTTGGCAGCAGTAACAGAAGAGGCACGGCTGATGTATGAATTAGCTTATCCATTGTCATTGCCAGTTGCTCTTCGCAGTCGGAGCATTGGGATTTTATGAGCTCAAGAAAAAACAATGCTGGCTGGACTTCCCGGTGTCGGCTCATCATTAACTTTGACAATTTTCGAAATATCTCCGACGTATAGCACACTTTCATTCGACATTGTGGTGTCATCGTTAAAGCTGAATTCCATAATTTTATAAGAGGCATGTCATCAGCGGCTAATTTGTTTACGGCCAACATTCTTTGGGTTATAGTGCTTACTAATTGCAAAAACAACTTGTCGATAATTGCTGATCTATCAGCTTCAACTTCCATTTTCGCGACTTGTAGCAACTCGTGGTAAACTTCATTCACTAACATCATGTCGGATTCCCGAAACGTTTGTACTAGCTGCTCGGATATTTCTTTAATGTTAGCCGACAGCATGCCTGCATTGTTTGTACTCATGTAGGTTTCATTAAATGGCCAATCTTGTAAGTTTCCATAGTGGACTTTACGGGGCAAAATTAGGTTTTCTAACAAATTTGAGAAAACTTTAAAATCGCCTTGAAGAAAGCGTCGCACCAATACTTCCGAAATCAAAACATTTGTAAAATCTTGCAAATTAAGACAATTTTCGTTAAAATGTTCAGGGATTAGTGATAAGTCAAGGTGGCGTCGGAGCTTGTTAATCCGCTCAAAAATTGTACTAAATAGGATTTCAAGCATTTTTAAAACGTAGCTGCTAAATTCATCGCGTCGGAAAATGGTAAATAACGTTGGATCAACGCAGCAAGATTGTCTCATAAAGTCTCGTGAGTTTCGAACAGCCTCTTCCTCAAGGGTAATATAATTGTCAGAACGTTCCTCTAGCAATTTAGACCAAACCAACTGACATCTAGTCGTTATTGGATTATGCTTGCTTACAAGCTTTGATCGCAACTCATGGTACGTTTGTTCAAGTCTAGGCCCCAAAATGTCATTGATTCTTGGAACAACTGACTGCGTTATTCCTTCCCCATTAAGATGAGTAAAATACGCATCGATTATTGTACGAGCAATGAAAGGATCCTCAAACAAGCTGTATATATAAAATAAAGAAAAACATTATTGACGGTAATTACGTTAAAAATCTGATTTAGAATTTTTTACAGATGTTTTCGTTCATACTTGTCTTCGTTTTGATAAACCATATAAAACAGTTTCGTATACTGATTTACAGCTGCCACGTGGTGCTCATTTGCTGGAAGTTTGGAGTAATTGTAATTTTCAGCGTTAGGAACGATGCAGGGATTATACCTGAGGGTCGGAGATGCGCCTAGTGCCTTGATAAATTTGGAATTGAAAAACAAAACGTGATTCACGGAACTGTAGTCGAATGCAACATGAAGAACGACTTGTTCAACGTTTTGAAATCGCAGGTTGGGGAATGGATTGTACGCTGGCATGGTCGAATGCAGAGAACAAGGTTTTACATTCTGACCTAAAACGAGACAAATCAATAGCGTCGGATTTCATGGTTTCGGATCATATTTTTGAAATTTTAGGTAATCAAGTTTCATCACTTATCATACCAAGTCGTTGGAAGAGAAAATAAAAAGAACAATTCTTCGGGAACACTGCGCGAATATCCTCGTCTTTGCTGTGCAGTTTGGCTGCTACCAGGTTTCCAATCATCTCCCAGTCCTCTTGATAAATGGTCAAATTATTTTTCCCAGTTTCTGTCATGTTTGTCTCTGTTCCTACGCTCATTAGGGCATCTTTAACTATTTGCTGAAACTTGAAAGACATGGCCAAAGGTTCCACCGTAACTTTCTTTCCGTCTATGAAACAAACAAGCATCAATAATTGAATTGATTAACAATTTCCGGAACCATGCCGTCAAGGATGGTGATGGTTTCAATGAAATAAATTAAACCACTTGCCCGCAGTCCCGTCGAGTTCATCGGTGTCGGAAATCACAAGTAACGATAACCTTCCATTGTCAATGTTTGCGAACGCCATTTCGAATCGATGCTTGGATTCTGCAACGTGCATTAATCCGTTGTAGCGAATAGCAGATTCGGCTTTGGTAGTGAGAGGTTGATAGATGGAAACACACCCATCTAAAACAGATAATTGAAAATGTAACCATAATCGCGACTTTTCATCATTGTAGTTTACACCACATTTAATTAAACACTTACATATATCCACTATGTTCCAGCTCTTTCCAAGGCATAATAATCCATCAATACAAACCCGGCCTTCTGGATCAATTTCAGCTAGAACGGCTTTTAGATTAGGGTCGAGTTGTTCAACATCTGCGTTTGATTGAATTGACTGCTCGTTGTCGGACTGTCCCAGCATTGTAGAGAATTTGTTTTTCGTTGGGGATTTAGCTGTCAATGCTGAGAGTTCTTCAGACGTTGATGGTACTTGAAATTTGGATTGCTTTCCTGATGTGTATGAAACTTGCAATCTTCTAGGGAAACTTTCTTGAACAGCGTCGTTTTTATCCGAGCCTGGTGATACAGTAATATTGACTTGTGCCGACGCTGTTAGTGATGTTAAATTTGTACCATGATTTTGAAAACTTGACCAGCCTGACTCCTGATAACGTGTATCATGTGTAGACAACGAAGTTGACAAAGGTGTCAAAGAAAGAACGGTGTGTAGACAACGAAGTTGACAAAGGTGTCAAAGAAAGAACGGATGCCGTAGAAACAAATTGAGCTGGTGTGGAAATTGGGGAGAATGAGTCCATGGCGTTTAACTCGCTGCGAGATTCCGACACTTTGGAAACATATTTGCTTAAGTATTATTGTACTTGTTGGGGCAACTTGAGATTTTTTCAAACTACAGAATAAAAGAAATTTACTTAATCGACCCCTTTTATACCTTCCAAACTCTGGTTCGGACGTACCAGCATTTTGAAAACAGTCCATTTCAACTCAAAGCGCACTGCATAATGCGGTACATAAGATATCTCGTACGTATAAATACAAATTTATTATTTATTTAAATACCTATGGCAGGTAAAAAGCGCGGTCTTTACAGCGTCACGAAAATGTAATTTTATGATATTTCAGTAAATCAAAATTTAACGTAATATTAGCATGCAGAATAGGCGTCGGAAGCACAATCGTGCTGGTCCAAAAAAATTCATTAATCTGTCTGAAATCTGTGCACAAGCATTTGAAAGAATGAAAAGCTATTTAAATTAAGTAAGCGTTTTCTGCCACACCTTTCTGTCAGAAAGTAAAAACTGCGCCAAAATTGTGTCGGAAGGAAGCATCGGTGACTGGAAACGGCAAGTGTCTAATGCACATTATGAATGTAATGTTTCGTTAATTGATTATTATAAGAAGGGGAAACTCGGAGAAATTAAATAAGGTTCGTAGCCAAAATATAGTAAAATCTATAAGTACAACTTAGCTTTATTTTCTCTGTCTTTGAAAACTCGTACCATTTCAGGGGTAAAAAGTTTTGGGAGCTCAATAATATAATTTTGCCAAGTAATATAATTTGATGCTATTAGGATGCATCTCAGTGCAGTGAACAGGCATGAGCGGAGTCGAATCGAAGACTAAATTTAAATAACAATAAAACTTGTCGGAAATAATGTTTAATGAATATAATGTACATTTTGTTAAAAGGTTTTCACTTTATTTAATTACAAACCTATTCAAGTCAAGCAAGTTTTACGAAAATTAGCTTAAAACCTAAACAAATACAAATAAATTTAAACTTAAACATAATAATCAAAGTTCATAAACGTCTTTCTACTACTATTCAGTTGGAATTTTAGTTATAAACAATTCCATGTACAGTTAATTGCAAAACAAAACAGCACTAAACTTAAGTCGGAACATTAGCACTACCAATTCGATTTGATTCGAGCTCATTATTAAACGGCGTCGGAAAACTTAAAACATGAGATAAATAAAACCAGGATTTGCCACCAAGAAACCATTCTCGTCTTTCGTCATATACTTTTTATCAAATGGCCATTTTTGCAAAGTTCCATCTGGCTTTTTAACAGGTTGTAGAAAACCTTTCAAAGATTCCGAAAATTCTTCTAGGTCACCTTGTACAAGCTGCCGTATCATTGCTTCAGACACATACATGTTTTTAAAATCTTGCTCATTGAGTTTACGTTGATGGAATTGTGGATAATTAATAGAGCGTCGGAGCGCGTCGATTCCTTGAAAGAGTGTACTAAAAAACGTTTCAAGCATGTTCTCAATGTACTCACACAATTCCTCTTTTCGAAAAATGGTGAAAGAAGAAGGGACAACACAACCAGTTTGACGCATAAAAGCTTGGCAGTTTCCGACGGCCTCATTTTCAATGGCAGCGTAGGAGGGTGATCCGGTAAACGTTGTTTTAGACCACACTAGTTCGCATCTTGTCGATATTTGATTATCCTTTGAAACAGAATTACGTAGCCGGTGGTACATTTCTTCAAGATGCTGACCCAAAATCTTTTCAACCTGCGGAACTTCTTGGTGCATGTTTGCCTTTTGATGAACAGAATACCAATATGCTCTCATAATGGTGTGAGCAATGAAAGGCTTTTCGAAAAACCTGCAACAATAAAAGTGCAGTAATTCTTCACCAAAGTGTCGGATAATTAGTAATAGTTTTTGGACTAAATTTTTTACCCGTGCTCGTTGCAAAGAACCTTATGAAATAGTTTCGTGTACTGTTGCAGAGCTATCACATTGTGTTCGTTTGGTTCAAGATTGTTGTAAACGTAATTTTCACCGTCGGGGACAATACATGGGTTAGACCGATACGTCGGAGTCATTCCTAAGGCCTCAACAAACTTGGAGTTGAAAAACAAAACATGTTCTTTGCATTGGTAGTCAAATGCAACGTGTATTGCAATTTGTTCAACATTGTGCACTTGCAGATTAGGAAACGGATTGTACCACGGTTTATATATATAGTCAGCGCAAGGTTGTGCATTTTGGCCTAAAATTAAATCCAGAAAAGAGGTTTCTATCTGAGGTTAAATAGTTTCAGGATCATAACAGATATAAATGATTTTTGTTATCAATCTTTCTTGGTACCAGTTCGTTTGAAGAGAAATGAAATTGAACAATTTTCAGGAAATACTGCAAGTATATCCTCATCTTGCAGCTTAATTGTAACCAGGAATCCAACTTTTTCCCAATCCTTTTGAAATATAGTTAACCTTCCCTCACGTATACCTTGTACACTGTTTGTGCTTGTTACAGCTTCCTTTATGACCTCAAAAATAGTTCTGCACATGTCAGTTGTTTTCACTTTAGTCTTTTCGGACCCTAAACCAATTAAATGTACCAATAATGACTTATATTCAAATATGTGGTAGCGTCGGAAAAATTCTTTCAATACCTGGAATGCCTGCACATTGATCAGTCTCAGAGGTCACAAGTACAGAGAGTTTGCCATTATCAATTTGTGCAAGTGTCAAATCAAAAAGATACTTGCTTTCTACAGCACCCGCAATGCCTCGGTAGGACAGGGTTGGCTCATTTTCCAAAGTAATATTTTCATGAATGTTGACGGGCCCATCTGAAGACAAAGACGAAACATATAGTTAAACAAGTTTAAGTTATATCGCAGCTCCATACTTAAAAAGATTATTTTGATTATTATTATTTACAAATGTCAACGATATTCCAGCTCTTTCCACAACATAAAAATCCGTCAATGTACACCCACCCATTCGGGGCAACTTGGTCAAGTGCAGCTTTATAATTTAGTTCTACATTTTCGGTGGCGACGAAAGATGAGCTTCCAGTTGCTGGATGGGATACGGACGACGAACTCGTTGACTTGGTGTCGGATCCCTTTATTGATGCCATTTTTAGTGAGTAAAATTTCTCCGATCCTAGGTAGGTGTACGGAGTTCCTATGCTATTAATGGAGATGGAATTACAGCGTGCCTGTTAGTTTAAAATAGTGTCAATCAAAGCATACCGGGGCAATTTAAGAAATCTAGAATTAGCGAAATAAAGGAAATTTACTAGGCTGACCATTTCTTATATACCCCTGGGAGTCCCGTTCGGACGTCCAAGTAAAAAAAATATGCCATAAGTAAAAAAAAGTGCGCAAGTTTGAGCATTGTGACCATGCAATTTTTGTATATTTCAGTATTTTTTTAAAATGTAGTTTGTGAGATATTATAAGGCGTCGGAACCACAAAGGTGCTGGTCCATGAAAAGGGCGCCAAATCGTTTTTACTTGTTTGAGAAGGAACGAATCAGACCAGATACTTTATGTTTATCTGTATTGACGATTTAAAGTATCCAAAAAATTAACAAATGATACTAAAAGTTTTAAATCCGCTTAGGCGCCGGAAGCAAAAGTGCTGGTGATGAAAAGGCTGCAGTTTTATGACGTTGACAAGATTGGATGGTTTAAATAAGGCTAGATTGATAAGGGTCGGAAAACGAAATAGGATGACTCGCTTAGTATCAAGGCCGTATATGAGTCAACTCGGATACATACCATGTGCTGGAAAGGAATGCAGTGTAATGCAAGAACACTTGAATTTAATGCTAATTTTTGGGAGTTTATGTAACAGTTGTTTAATTTTGAAAAGAAAATCTTCAAGAAACGTTTGGTTCCCATTGAAATGACCCAAATTTGATGTTGATCGTTTAGAAAAACGTAAAACACTGACGTGTCGGAAATGCATTTTAATATGTAAAGTAAACGACAAATAGTTGGGACACAATTGTTCATATATGCGCGTTAAATGACAACAGTATTAATTGTACTATTTTAGACTCTGGTAACTGGTAAATGCACTATAACTAAATTTATTTTAAGCTTTTCTAAAAATGTTGAAATGCAAAAGACGACGGATAATCGTGGGACAAACTAGTTTATTTAATTGAAACTAGATTAGCAACAATAAATCTGGTGAACAGTAAGAGTACATCACAGAAAGACAGCTGTTGTTTGACATTTGATTGTTGAAAACATTTGATTGTTGCAAACATTTTTAATACCAGAATTTACTTGTGCGTACTTTTCGTGGATTTCTTAAGGACAATACTCGAGTGCACCGAATCGCAGTTTGGAAATATCTTTAATGTTGGTAATTAATAAACCCCTCTTGTCTATGGTCATATACTCAGCGTTAAAAGGCCAGAAGTTAAATCTTTTGTCGGATTTATCCGAAGACAAAATGAATCCGTTCAGCATAGTTGGAAATCCGTGCATGTCCCCGTAAATAATTCTTCTAATCATTGCCTCTGACACCAAAATATTGGCAAAGTCTTCCAAATATAGACGTTGGTAATATGAATCCGGGTGTTCTAAAGGGCAATTAAGGAGGTGTCGGAGCATTTCTATCCCATACATGATTGTAGGAAAAAACGTGTCCAGCATTTTTGTTACGTGGTTGTAAATTTGATCTTGCGGGTATATGGTGAACAAAGAGGGATCAATTAAACGATTTTGTCTCATAAATGCTTCACAGTCTCGAACAGCCTCTAGTTGAACGGCTTCATAAAGATCCAAGCTATTAACTAGCGTTTTTGACCAAACTAGCATACATCGTGTCGACACTAGCTTCTTCTTTGAAATAGTATCATGTAATTCAACGTACAAGTCTGTAAGTGCCGATCCCAAAATAGCGTCAATATTTGGAATATCCTGATATTCGTTTCCGTTGCGATGAGCCGAATAAGCAATGTGCATCGTATGGGCAAGGAATGATTTGTTGAAGAACCTGTATACATAACCAAAGAGCCGTTGGTCACGGAAATAACACATTGGAAACTGAAGTAAAAATTATTTAATATTTGTTACCCGTGCTCGTTCTGCTTGAGCTCTTCAAATAAGCGAGTGTACTGTAACACAGCAGCTACATTATGGTCATTTGACGGAAGGTTCAGATAAGTATAGTTATGAGCGTCGGGGATGATGCAAGGATTAGAAGTTTGTGACGGATCTGCACGTAAAGCATTCCGGAAGCGGGAATTAAAAAACAAAATGTAATTCTCCGAGCTGTAATCAAATCCAATGTGGAAGACTAATTGTTGCACATTTTGCAAACGAATTTCAGGACACGAATGTTTCAAAGGATCACAGAAACCTAAATAATTGCAAATATTTCAGCATATGATTTCAAGCGTCGGAATAAACTTTGTACTTTGCCGTTGTTTTGTGATTACCAATTCTTTCAACTAGAAAGTAAAACGAACAGCTCTCTGGAAATACCGCACGTATGTCTTCGTCATTACTGTGCAATCTTGCTGCAACAAGTTTTCCAATTTCCTCCCACTCCTGCTGCAAAATGTTTAGCCCATCATGCTTGTAAATTTCCCATTCACTTTTTGTTTTCTTTCTTTTCATGACGTTCTTGACTATTTTTAGAAATTTATTGCACATGTCGTCGTTGTTAACTTGATATCGCTTGTCTCCTAATAAAAGTTTAAAGGATGCCTTATATGTTAATAGTTCTAATACGATCCTTTTCAGATAGTTTAAAAGTACTTACCTGCAATAGTACTTTGTCGGGTATTGGTGTCGGAAACAACAAGCAAAGATAATTTAAAGTGATGAAATTGAGCAAAATTAATCTCTAAACAATACTTGCTTCCTTCAACGCGCAAAAGACCTTTATATTTCTCAACAGGATGACAAATAAATGTAAGCACATCGCTTATTTCAATGGAGCAATCTAAAAAACAACAAACATAATATTTTTTTAATCGTATGGTATATGCCACTTTTATTACGGTAATCATGAAGCTTGTTCGCACTTATTTGGACAATATTCCAAGTCTTTCCAATGCATAATATTCCATCGATAAAAGGTTCACGAATTGGATTTATGGCTGATAGTGCATCCAATAGGGTCGGATCCACGGCGTCGGAAGAGGTATTGCACCCGTGTGCGCTAACAATCCTTTCTCGAGCTGCTAAGGCATCGTCATGTTCAGGATGACTTAAATCATGAGTAAGAAGAGATTGCATCGATGACTGAGGCGATTGAGTTGGTCGAATAGGGCGTGTTGGAAGAGCAGCTGCTGGTGATACCAGTTGAAATGGAAGATCATTGGAACCCATTGTACTCAAGAAAACTGCAAAGCATGTAAAGGGACTGTTAATGTTTTGCGAATAAAATATAGAGATTTAGATTAACAGTAGTAAAAATCAGTAATTATTTGCATCGGTTGATTTAAGACGATGTTCCATATTTCAATTTTTAAATGCAAGAAACGGAAAACACCACCACTTTGGTCGTAGAACTATACGAAAATGGAAGTTTCACAATTTTTGTCAGATGCCGTTACATTTTTTGAAAAACGAGAAATGAGTTAGTAGAATTGATTTCAAAAACTCGTTTTTACTAATTGAAAGCATATTATGGGTATGTTAAGACCAATACCTGGAAACGTGCGCCACTGGTTGGCAATGACGAGTTTTTAATGACGACCAAAGTGTTCCAAAGCGGTAACAAAGGTGGAGGTGGTCAGTGATCAAACAAAAATAAAATTGTCATCGTTAGGTTAATTATGGTATCTTTTTATTTGTTGTTGTCCAATTCAGCATATTAATAAACGTATCCTGTTAAGAATGTTAGTTTTTGAGTGCTATCTCTTTCTTAGCATTCTTCCACTGACCTTTGGTCAACGGTAAACGTTGGAGACACCTTTGGCAACTAAAAAGGTCTAGCAACGGGTAAAAAATAAAACCAAAAGGCCAAAAAATGGCA
>JAHZMT010002870.1:0-25179 GCA_027743785.1 Sinhomidia bicolor
TACAGTGTAGTGTACCACCACAACTAAAGACTGCTAAAATAGTGCCAATACAAAAAATAGAAAAACCTACTACGATGAACGATCTAAGACCAATAAGCATTCTACCTGTCTTTGCAAAGCTAATGGAAAGGTGCATTTACTACCAACTACGACTATTTATAAAAGTGAATAATATACTTTATGAACACCAGTATGGATTTAGAGCAGGACATAATACAGCTCATGCTGAACTATATATGTTGAACAATGCAAAATCTGCAATTGCACAAAACGACCTCTATGCTGAAGTAGATCTTGATGTATCCAAAGCGTTCGATAATGTGAACAAAGAAATCCTATATACAAAGTTAGAAGCTTATAATATTGACTCAACATGGTTTAAACAATACATGAATGACAGAGAACAATATGTAATATGCAATAACAATACATCAAAAAAAATCAAGTTATCTACGAGAAGCTTATGTCAAGGAGGTTGTCTTAGTGGAATATTTTTCATAATATATATAAATGATTTGCATAAATACATACAACACAGTGATGTAGTCATATTTGCAGATGACAATAAAGCAGGAAAAATAATAAAAAAAGATGATATCAAAAATGATATTATGCTACTACAACATGACTGTAACAATATAAACAAATGGTTTAATGATAATGACCTCCAATTGAATATAAATAAAACAGTGATGGTAATTTATTCGTCAAAAAAAATGAAATCTGCTGCCATGAAACAAACCATAGAAATAAATGGTCAAATTATAAAGTGCAGTGAAGTGAAAAAATCGTTAGGTCTAATAAAAGACCAAGCATTAAACTGGAATATGCATGTAGACAATTTAAGAAAAAAAGCAAATAAATCTCTATGGACCATACGATTTCTGAGACCTATGCTCACCCCTATACAACTGAAACTAGCAATAGAATCGCTAGTGCTGTCCCAAATATACTACATGATAGAAATATGGGGTGAGTGTAGTATTAGCAAAGCAAAAGAAATCGACAAAATTATCAAAGATGCAAGGAAAATGATAGAAATACCAAACTCTGATCCACACATGAACAATTGGCTACTTGTAAAAGAGATGCACCAATACAACTTACTAATACTAACAGCTAAAGCAAAACAAAAAATGAATCCTAACCAACTGAACAAAGTATTGAATGAATCTGCCATAGTGAAAGTGGTGACTAGAAGTAATGCAGTAGAAAGTATTAACAAGGTAATATGTAATTATATTCAAGAAAAGTGCACAATGTTATGGACCAAATTACCTTGTAATATACGTGAAACTGCAAATATCAATAAATTTAAAAGTGCCACAAAAGATCTCATAGTATCCTGGAGGAAAACCCAAAGTGACAGTGAATGTGACAAATCAGAAATTGATGATGCAGTGAAATATATTAGCCAACTATTTACAAACTAATCAATGAAAAGTGAACAATATATCATTTACCAATTAGCGTAACAAGCCTGGAAGGGCGTGCTAATTGTTGTAGAACTATATATATATATATATAATTTAAGGGGTACTTTTGAGAGCTTTGCCTCTTCCTTCCACCCACACTCAACTAACACCACCACTACCACCACCACCAACAATTATCATAACCATCTTCTCCGACGCCGTGTAACCGTTTCTTGCTGTGTTACTACCACCCAGATAGATGCACAGGCGAGAGAATTTATGGGAAATTTCTTCCGCAACCAAAATGTTATTTACTTTACAACACTAAGCTGGGAGATGAAGAGCTTGTCACCTGGTACGGAATACAGAATACAAATCACGACACACAGTTTACATTTCGGAAATAATTATGTTGGTGGCAGCCAACCAGGTTAATCATCAGAGCAGCACAACAACAGTTCTATTAAAACGAGTCGTTGCTCTTTGGTAAATATTATTATATTATTAATATTAATATAGCCAATTAATAATCACGTCGGTCGACCGGAACATGTATGGAAATTAGTAATTTAGCGCAAAAAACGTATAATTCTAAAATACATAGAAAGGTTAAACTTTGAACAGTCCGTTCTACTAGGCTTTACATTCCAAAGAGTGAATGAGGCGAGTTTACCTCTGCAAAAAATAGGCAGTTGTGGGTTTTCCTCCTACCACTTTATAAGGCCAAATTTAAATCCAACCCCAAACATAAATTAATTATGAGCTTTAATTCTGCAATAAAAATGCATGGCTAGTTGTACTGGAGGTGTGTTTCTAGACCAAAGGAGCAGCAGAGTGCTTACTAAAGCAGACGTGCTTGTCTGTAGTTAACTGACTGTAATTTAAATAGCATCAAGTTATATTAATAATGCAGCGCTTCCATTGGAAGTCGAAAAGAGATGATCATTGTATTCCTTTGGCTTTGTTCCTCATTCAAAATACACAAAAAGACAAAAAAAACAGTGGCAGTGTTTGGAGAAGTTGCGCCTCTCTCTGGAACAAGTTTTCGGTTTGTGTGTTGTACACCACCACCGAATTTAAATATTATGAGAAAGATGAGCTAGCAACATGTAAGGAAAGACTTTCCTCCGCACCGCGTGCTCTCATTCTCTTCATTCCTCAAGTCAGCAGAAGAGAATGGAGGCAACATCTGCAAATTACGGTTGAATAAGTTGTGATTTGTTATACGCCAGTTGGCCTGATGCTGCTTTGCTTGCTAGCTAATACATATAGGCATGAGGCTCTGGAAAAGTAAATTCCTGTAAAGTAGTAGTTATTTATGCTCTAGATGCCCTCTTTAATTCAGCAAGGACTGTGTAGCAGAGGCGGATAAAATTACATAGTAAAAATAGTGGTACGAGCTTGCTAATCGAATGATAGAAAGTGACAAGAAGATTGTATGAAAAATCGTTTGCTTCATTCCACACACTCACTCCACGGCTACATCATCTCGCCGTCGTTGAGTGAGGAACAAGAGGAAACTTTGCATATTATTAATGTGGATGCCAACCAGTTGGACACTCGTTGTTGGGGCATATGTGGTAAATGGACATAAAAGGATGAACGGATAGCGGATACAAACAGCTTTTCTTCCTGCGATACATCATGATTTCCACTCAATTCTTTGTGGCTGGCTTGTTGTTACTCGTGTAGTTATGCTCCAGCTGTGTGACGGCACATCTCTACATTCTTTAATTGTCGCCTCGCTTAACCAATCAAACTTTCATCAAACCCACAGTAGATAAAGATGAATAATGCACCTAATATTACTGCACTTTCACTGCTTCCTTTCAGACTCTTAGATTCCGTAAATGTAACAACCAACCAAACATAGCATACTTGCTTACTTACTTCAGCAGGGAAAAAAAATCGTGTGGTCAGCCTAAAGTCTGCAGTTGTTGACAGACACACAACTCTAGTTGATTCTCCTCATCTAAAACCATTTTTCTCTACCTTCTTTGCAACACAATTAAAATTACAGCACTTACTCTCTCAGTTTTTGTGAATCAACGAAACATTTTGATAAGTGTCCAGTCTTTACCCATAACTCATGTCCATTAGATTACTTACTGTGGCAGTGTTCTTAGAGGATTTGTCTTTTTGAATAATCTTGATTATTCTTCCATTTTGCTCAATCATCAGGTATGTACACCAAGTACATCACTTGAGAGACTTCTTTCCATTTTAGGCAATAGCTCTCTCTCTCTCTCAGGCAGGCTCCTTTTGGCAGGCATTTTCTTCTCTCTCTCTCTCTCTCGTTTCACTCACACACCTTTAATGCCATATAGAAAAAATGTTGGAGAATGATGTTAACGTGCGTCTTCTTTTTTTTTCTCTCTCTCTCTCTCTGTTTTCTTTAAGGGAAAAGATGCTAAAACAGAGCTTGGCTTTGTTACCTACGTAAGCAGCTCACTTTGAGTTATTGCTCTTTTGATTAAAACTAATCATGCTCGGCTAGGAGATAAATGAGCAAAACCATAGAGCTAATGCGCGATGCCACGGCAATTATGTAGTAAAAAGGGGTAAATGAATACCACTCTTCTCTTTCCACGTTTCTCCTTCTTAATAGCTCTCACTCTTGAGAGCTCGCGTGGTGTAAATGTGTCTTAATGTTTGTCTTCGTACCAACGTTCCTTTCTTCTCCGCGCATTTTATACAACACTTGAACGCCGTCTCACCAACTGAAAAAGATACTCTTCTCTAATATATGACCCGGCAACTCCTTATACTCTTTTACGCTGATAACAATAATAACAAAGTAATGACGATGGATGATGATGATGATACTGCGTTGATGGCGAAAAAAAACTATCTATTGTAAGTTTACATTAGGTATATGTAACAGAGCATACCTTTGCCTTTCATGTATGTATGTGTGCATAAGAATTTCATGATGAGATCATCCTTTCACCTCCTACTTATTATTATTGTTATTATTACAACACCAACTATTCTGATAACATCAGAAAAATTTAACACAAGAAATATACCAACTAACAAATAATTCATACTTATGTATGTATGTATATATGTATATACTTGATACGAAAACCGTACGGCCGCAATTGTAGCAACGAAAATAAAATTATTTTGTGGTCAAGAAACGTCTAGTCTAGATGATAATTTGGATAGGTGGTTGTTCAAAGCACATAATATGGTATTAAGTGCATTATAGAGAAACCAAATATATAACCAAAGAACGCAGTTTCTTGCGGTGTTGAAATATTCTCAAGTGGGTGTAACACATACACACACACACGTACACTTTACCTTTGCGCATTCCTTCTCCAAATGCCACATAATGTAAGCATTTGAACAAAAGCTTCTTTTGTTTTTAGACAGGTATTATAAAGTTAAAGAGGAGTTCAGGTAAAAAAAATCAGGAAGAAAGCACATTATTTTTGTTTCTTTTTATACCCTTGTGGTTACAATGAAAGGGTAGAGAATAACGAGAAAATCATTTTTATTTCTGGCTGCTTTATTCCTACCTTTTTTCACCTTTTATCATCATCATCACACCTTGTTGGAATCTTTCACATTTTGAGTAAATTGAATTACTACTGAGTTTTGCGGTTTTAGTTTAGTTCACCATACTACAAACCTCATAATTTATCAAAATTTATATAAAATTTTCAGCGTACTTTTTTATTCCATTGACCTATATATAAGCACCGCTTTGGAAGTTTATAATGAAAAACTGAGATGCATGGCAACTCTAAAAAAATGCAATGTTTTTGAACAGCTTTCGGAGGATAGCTAGCATGTAGTAGGTGGTAGGTTTGCTTTGCTTGAGAACTTTTCTGTATGAAATATGTATCCGTGAGAAGCGTGCTACATTAACGTTTGTTTCGTTCAAATGTATTTGCAATTCTCTGGAAGAAGTTTAGATTTTATTATTTTAAAATCTACACGCTACGTATCTGGTGAACAGTAAATCATCTTTATTGAGCCATAGCGTTTCTGTTGTATTATTCGCCGCTCCCTGCCTTCACACTGACTATAACTGAAGCATTTTTTTCACAATGCATACAAGCATGGGACACTTTATTCTCAGTGTAAATATTATGATCATTTTTATGGCATTATATATTTTCCCACTTTCTCCTGACTGTGTGTTCTCTCTGTCTGTCTGTCTGCCTCTCTCTCTCTCTCTTTCTTTTCCACCCTTCACCCTTTGCTGTGATTAATGGTGCACAGTTGTGAGAAATGGGATTTCCGATCAGGAAATTTAAGGGGATATTGAGTGTACCAGAATGTATTTGCTCAAATAAAAGACACCTTCGACACACACTACAACAAACACTTACAGTGATGAATGACACTCAAAAAACGCTCTAGCTTGGATAAGCCCAATCATTCATAGAATACACATACATACATATATAGTTAGCGCTTTATAAGCTTACTTGCTTGACTTAACTACATCAGTCATTTGCTAAATTGTCCTTTTTGGTGGTGGGCTTTATTGTGTGTGCTTTAATAATAATAATAAATTAGACTTATATTTGTAATTGTCAACTTGGTTACTAAAAAATATCAAAACCATTTTTCAATTTTTTTTCTGTTCTCAAAATTCGTGTCTGAATCGTTTTAATAAAATATTATCATATAGAAATTCATATAAAATACTGTAGACTTTTAGTTATACAACGCAACTAGTAAATAATAATTTTATAAAAACTTTAGTAAGAAAAAAAATGATTGATATCGTTTCGATGATAAGTATTATTAAAATGAAATTTTAGTTGGAGTTGTAGTAGAATGCACACACAAAAATATTTTTTAAATGTATCATTCAATTCAAAGTAAACACACAAGTAAGTAGTAAGATAGAACTTCGAAACACTCTCTTTTTGCGTTTGATGATTACGTAATAATCGAAAAATAGAATGTACAATAAATTGCAATATATTTGTTTATCTATTCACGGCGTCAATAAAATATATAAATGATGGCATCTAACCAGTTAATAGTAAGTGAGTATTGCTGTTTAAGTCGATCATATTATATATTTGAACACAAGCGTGTATTGTGCGTGTCTTCTTCTCATATCATCTCAATACATTGAATTGAATTTCTTTCCATAAGAAATATTATCTGCTTATTTGACGCATTCCATTCCCATTCCAAAAATATTGTCATGCTTGGGATAACCGAAAGAAGAAGCAGAAAAAAATGCAATATTACATATCTATACATCACTTTAAAGATACAGTTTAGAAGGGAAAAATACTGTATATTGCAAGATTATGTATGTATCTTGTAAGTTGGTTTTTTACAACGTATGTATGTGTGAGAGAGATATTGATACTAAAGTTGACGTTATGGACGTGTGTTTTGCCTTATAAATGAAATGAAAACAGAATGAATCCCTACTAAAAGCACAGAGATTTTTTGAAGCTTCAAGCACAAGACTTCTATATAGCTCAAATTCCAGCAGCAGAGAATACATTGTTATGCTATGCTATTCAGTAAAGTACACACATATTATTTGTGTGTGTGCACGTGCCATTACTTTGTTTGTCATTTGGCATCATCATATCACACAAGAAAGAGGACACATGAAAATGCACAATAATGTTTGAGCAAAAAAATATGTCAGGAATAGAACGGGTGGTTGCTCATGTCATTCATGTTGCTCATTGTAGTAGCAATATCTTTATAAAAATTTGGCAGATGACAAGCAAGCCAAATACTTCACTGGCATTCAAATTAAGTTCAACAGAAATAAGTTGAAATGTGGTGAATATGGAAATTTTTTTCGGGGGAAATGCATATAGGATATGATCTTATCAAGATGATGATGCTCAATGTAAGAGGCTGCAGGGTTTTTGTGAAAAGAAACCCAAGCATTGGACCCTCCTCAATAGGCATTGTTTGGTTGCTCATCATTTTCTCTATTATCTTCTGAAAGAAATGTATATACATACATACTTGCTTGTCTCAGAATGAAAAGTGATATCGTGACAATGACAATTACTACTATGTACCGTGTTTGTAGTTATTTCAGTATGCATGCGTAAACGAAATATTTAAAAGACAACCCGTCAATTACAATGAACACTTTTATAAAATGGATTTCTTATTTACTGCAACAGTACAAGCCTATTTTCATTATTATGTTATGACAATAAGTAATTGAGCCATATCTTTTGCGTTAAGGAACGCCATCGCTTCAGGTTACTTCTTAATTAAATAGCTAAAGCTGAATTTGATGTTTATTAAAGAGCATATAATTGGAATGGATTCCTGTGTATTGAAAAAAAGAACAGGTAATAGGGAAAGTGTCGAGTAACAAGCATGAATACCTGTTATAAACTACAATAACAAATTCGTAGAATCATTTCAAAGAGGCAGAGACTAGCTTATTAGATTACTTCCATTAGAATGAGAAAATTCTAAATTTTCAGTTTTTACATTCTTCTCCGAGACAATGAAAGAATGCTCATACTTACATGCATTCAATGACGCTTATTATGTAGATGAATCTTTGATTAGGCGTACTGTTGCATTTATCTTGCTTGTCCGTCTGTCTGTCTGTATACTCTGTAACTTTATTACTCTTTCACGATTTTCTTCAAATTTAGAGTCAACATTTAATAGAGGTAAACTGTTAGCTATATTGATTTCGGTGTTCATCAAAATAAAAATGTATTTATATTTTGCTTGGGGATTTCGACAAATTCTGAGAACCCGTCACGTTTACAAATTTTTTTGGCAATTTCTATCAGTCTGCTGAGTTTGTGATAATCTCTGACAATCTTTGAGAATTCGTAAAAAATATCTGTGATAACCTTTGATAGTTTTTGCATACATTTTTTAAAAGAGAATTTATGCCTTAGCTGCCTTTGTAAATCAAAATTACTCAGCTACGTATTTCCTATCACGGTTAAACATGACTGGCTTCATTCAACTGCTTGTCTATCTCCACAATGGGCTACATATATTGGCAATCGTTACACACTACTACGCAGCTATACTAAACTTCAAAACCTAAGCAAGTGCAATGCAACCGTAATAGCACTAAAAAATAAACGTATTTATTGTTCTTCTGCCTTGTCTCGTTGTCAGCAGTCTACGTTCCAGCGTGGGTTCACAGCGACCCAAACCTCGTAAACAATTCACGATGACTGCAAAGATGTACATATGTACAACAACTGCAATACCACCAATGACAGCAGAAAAGTAATATTGCTAAAGAAAATAAGAAGGATAAAAAAAGCACATATACACATATTCCAATTGTTTGCTGTTGTCTCCTACAGCTACTTACTACAGTTGGACTTGTGTCCGAGCTACCGAAATAACAATATGTACCAAACTTTTTTTGAAGAAATTGTCCGATTAAAGTAGTAGTGTTGTAGAATCGTCTTTCCAAGCTATTTCCATTCTGTATATCTAGGTAAATGACAGGACGCGTTCTGTTGTATACAAATGACTAAAAAAACGAATCTTGTACGAGTGCAGCGCAGTGAAAGGAAGCGAAAAGACATTTCCTCGCTGCCGTTTTTTTCTGTATTCTTTTTTATTCCGTCGTCTTTGTTGCTGTTGACTCTTGCATTACAAACAATAGGACGCGGTAAGATTTCGTATTTCTTTTCTTCCATGAGGAAAAAGTTTGAATCTGAAAATTTAGAACGCATACTCTTCCAAAAAAAATAATAATGTACCATTGTAAACTGTGGAAATCTTATAGAAGATTGTTAGTTGAATGCTGGAAGAGTAATGCTGGTTTCTCTGAATGTAGCCCACCACTACCATTTATTTACAAAAGGTTTATAGTAAATAAAATGAAGGAAATGTGCTTTTAGTCCTTCACTCCAACCAAAAACTTTTCCTTTCGTTTACTTGCTTTACTTGCTTACAGGCTTTTTTTCAAAGTATTTTGCTGTTGTTGCTCTTTGTAATGTTTTTTTTCTCTTGCGTTGGTTGCCATATCACAATAAAGCCTGTAGCGAGATTCTCTCTTCTGCTGCTGCTTCAAATCAGCGGTCTGATACGAGGTAAAGAAATCCTTTAGCAACAACAACGACTTCTCTGCTTTGAAATATATGTGTGACTGTGTGGTGCTCGTTTGTGAGGGCTGCATTGATAACAATAATATTGTCTTGTAAAGAATTTACTTTACACGATACTTAAGTGTAATATTCGCCAGATGCTGGCATATCCGGGACGGAGAAAATTGTCTTGAATAAAATAGTAGTGCAGTAGTAGTAGTAGAAGCAGCACTGGTCTGGTCTCATCTATCCTTGTAAGCTTCTTTATCAATTTGCCCCACAAGCATGAGTATCTCTGTCGGTTCGATTTTTATTGCAACTAGTTATTATAAATTGCATTGCATGACTTATTTGCAGCGGCTGCTGGGTGGAATGAAATGCTTCAAATTTGATATTGATTTGATATATGTATGTATAAGGTTTTAGTATCATTATGTGGATTTTCAGAAAGTTATACTGATTGTCAGGCTCTGCCTGCGGTTGCGGCCAATAATGAACAAGGATTTCATCTGAGCCGCATTCATGTCTGTGAGCTCGACAAAGATCTTCCTAGCACTGCAGATTAATTACTTGAAGTTTTAATAAATGTAAATATTACTACTGACTGCAATATAGCATTGTAAGGTACCACTTGGTTGAGGCAAAAGAAATATAAAGAAACATACTGGATAACAAATGAATGGTAGAAATAGGATACTAAAAACTTTAAAGACAAAATATTTAGAATAGACAGCTGAAAAGTTATTTTTGAATAAATAAGGGAATCATAAAAGACTTCAAAATACAATTAGAATTAATGAAAATAAGGATATGTGCTTCCCGTCCATCAAATCAGCGAATCCTTCATTTCTAAATAGGTCTGTCATTACCCCATCAATTTCAAATAAAGTTTAGTTGTTTGCTTTATTAGTCAAAATAGTATTTTAGGGATTCGCAAGCAATTTTTAAATGATCGGTTAAAATTCCAGTATTTTAGTAAACGAACTGATTTACGGTAAGTGCTAAATGTTCGTTGTTCTTGCTGAAGGAATCAAAGTTCACAATATATTTAATCTGCCTGACATATTGGTTGAGGAACGTTAAAATTATATTGTTTGAAAAGAAGATACGTTCCGTTTCCTCCACAGCAAACAACTGTAATAATAATGTTATTCCTATGATATGGATACAATTATCATTTACGGTATAAGCTGAAACACTAATTAAACTACAAATTCTCTTTGAGTACATAACCTGCTCCTGTCCATTTGATGCATTTTTCCTCCAGCTAGTCCATTATTATTATTCTACCAAAAAGAAAATAGGATGATAGTTTGTATCAACAGAATACAATTATTTGCCACATCATAATGAACCGATATCCTTCGGCTAATGGAACACGCTTTGAATATCGGCTTCGGTAATTAAGGGCCTTTTTGCTGGATAATGATGGACTGATGAAAAGAACAAAACTGTCGGCTCGGTACGTACGTACGTCTGAGTGAACAGTAAGAAGAATCACTGGCTGGAGGGTATGAAAAAGAAGAAGAAAGGGACTATTCAAAAAAAGTATGCAGGCATTGTGTTTCTGCTTGCACGTATATTACTTGATGAGAGTGCAAGTCACATCAAAGTTTTGATAGTATTAAATTTCAGTAAGATTACAATTTTTATTTCAAATTAATGCAGGGAAGCCCATTAAACAAAACGTGTAGTAAACTAATAGGAAACAATTGATATGTAAAAAAAATATTTTGTTATAATAAATAAATAAATAAAGGTTTATAACTTCAATAATGAATATAAACTTTAATTTGTATATAAAACATTTGCAGCAAATATAAAAGATTTATTGAATATTTATTTCAAATACCTTTTGAAATACTGCTGTTTAAAAGTGTAGCTGAAAAACTTGTAAAAAATAGATTTTAACAAGCAAATCGTACTCCTATCCAATTAAGAAAGGCTGTATTTGTAGCTGTGAATGTCGTCATTGATTTGTATCTTTAACATCTTCACAAAAATCGTCTTTTGTTACTTTTGAAATGGTCAATGTTCAGTAAAATTGCAAGTTAAACAGCTTCTCTCCTTCATTGGCTCAACTGACTTGTAAAATCGTAAACCATTTTTGTACATGGGTTTTGTAAATACAGGTAAATTTTTGAGGTGAGAGCCAAGTTTACTGTTGAAACATACAATGCAACCTAGCGTTGCCAAGTTGCCCAGATTGAAAAAACTGACATTAGTACTACGAACGTTTTTTATTCGTTTTTTTACCTCTGTTTGTAAGGTTTTGAGTGATACTGGCTAACCACTTCCGAAGAGTCTCCTTGTTTGTGAACATCCTGAAAACGTGTGTAAAATATATGCTTGTTTTTATGCACGACCAACTCGATAGTAATGTAATATTGCTCAGTTCCATATAATATGGTTTTAATCTAATAAACAGCTTGTTCCTGTCACTTTTTTACTTCAGCACAAAGGATTGCTTGTCAGAGGTCCGATTACTACTAACGTACTAATAAATAATTTAAAAAAATACGATGTTAGTGTCAGTCGAACCAGCTTTTTTTCTGGGTAATGGCACTTGTACTGTATAGAACTGAGCAAAAAAAGTACATGAAAATGTAATTTCAATATTCTACTGTAAAAGGCCAGCTTACACAATTTATCCCAAGTTACGCGTATACTCAACAAGGCGAGCAAATTTTTCAATTGTGAGATTATAAAGACGCAAGAAAAAGTACAATATAACGACTGTACTTATGTACAATCAATCAACGCTTATCATCAAGAATGTCATGTTCATTCAAGACTCGCTTCTTTGCCAGTGTAATGACTGAGTGAGTTGTAAATTGTAATTGCAAAGCTTCACCATTTTCTCCAATATTAGTTTCGATAAACTGCAATTTTTTTTGGCGCTGTGACTTTATCATGCTGACTATACTTAGGCGCATCCTCATGACTCATGATGGTGGTGATGATCATCATTATCATCATCCAATCTGCCAACTGCAGAGTTTGAGCTCTTTGTAACAATGCGATTTCGCAAACCCTGTCAAGACGTCGCACAAAGCAATTTCTTTCACATTATTGTTGATTCCTATCGCGCATCAAAATCTTAAATTTATGCATTAAAATTCGGTATAAAACGAAAGATTGGAGATTAGTTTTGTATATGATTTTGTGCTTGACTGAAAAAATGCAATTTTATAGCCTTTCACACAGGAGAAAATATACATATATGTTTATTTTGTATATATTGCATATATATATATATATAAGCTTAAGGTTATTGAATTACATTTGAACGTAATAATGCTTTTAATGTCTGTCTATTCGGATTGTACAAATTAAGCATTTTACATGATACCAGGAGGGAGTATATATACGATTCTTCAAACGGGCATTAATACAATAATAATAACCTTATCTGGGGATCTACAGACACTCATATTTTACACAGCTCTGCTTTTAAACAATACAACTCTTCCTACTCTTCTACCTGCATTGCTATGGTGGAAGTATTTATTTATTCATTTCCACTGTGAACCTAGTGCAAAAAGATTTATGACCTATTCTTCATATAATTATGGTGGTGAGATATTTCAGATACTCAGATACTAATCGTGTCATTCCTACTAATTTATAACCCTTTGAGTTGGGCGAAAAGGAAGAATGAATTAACTCGTGGATCTACTACAGTTTGGAGGAAGGAAGCTTAGCCAAAGGCCGTAGTAAAAAATATATAGCTAGTGTAACAATAATGACCAGTAAGCACATAAATAACTTTGTTGGAATAAAAAAATTATAATGAAAAATATATATTTATAATTTTAAATGCTAAAGGGTACATTAAACAAACATGCAAAAAGAGTGTTTCATAAAATATGCTGAAAAAGGGATGGATAAAGGCAGATATGAGTATTTTAGGCTTATTTATTGCTCATTAATTGTGCATATTGTGAAGTTGAGAAAGAAGTTTAATGAGAAAATTACTTAATAAATACAGTGGCCAAGTAAAATATACTTTGTTAACAAAGTGAGTAAATCAACTGATAAATTTTGTATACACATTTTTACTTCCTAGAACGTCGTAAAAATACATTTTACGCAAATGAGCTAGCACCACCAACACATTTCTTATTTATAGCCAAACAGTGTGTTCTTCACACACAAAAAAAGCATTTAAATTCAGAACGTGTGTAGGAGGAGAACACGTTGCTCTTCCAACAGCAAAAGATCTTGTCGTGTGGTTCAATAAATGGAAAGCATGGTTTAAAAGTCTTGTGTGTCGCTGTTTGCTGTTACTGGCATTGGACGACATCTATAGTGGTGAAATGATATTATGGCTTAATGCGTTTTTATAATATGCTACTTATTCCAGTGACAACCTCAAATTCGGTGTTCAATTCTCGAGAAAATTTGTGGACGCTCCGGAAAAGTCTAAAACTTGGGAAAATAAAAATGTGAGGAGTTTAATGAACCTACACAACAATGAAGCCGGACGACAGGTAAAAAGTAGTAGTAGTAACATGATGATTACACATGGTTAAGTAACTTTTAATTTATGAGACTTGAAAATGGCATTTAATGTCAGAGACAAAATAACATGCTGAATAAATTACATCATATCTTGTCTCTTCCAGGCTGTTGCACATCTTATGAGAATGCAGTGCCGCTGTCATGGCGTGTCTGGCTCTTGTGAGCTGAAAACTTGTTGGAAGAATGTACCAACATTTTCGCAAGTGGGTGACTATCTGAAAAAGAAGTACCAAAAGTCAGTACAGGTGAGTTCAAGTTGATGCTGCGAATGTGACTGAATTTAAAAAAATTTAATTTCATAAATTACTTAACTTTAAAAACAACCTTCATGCTATGGACTTTGCTGAACCAATTCTGATTTATTTATTTTGAACAGGTTCCTGTAAAACAACAGAAACGTTTACGCAGAAAGAGTGGAAGAAAATTTCCGGTTGGGAAAGGAGAACTTGTACATATTCGAAAATCACCAGATTATTGCGAATCTGACACCGAAAAAGGGATCCTCGGAACCACCGGGCGTGTTTGCAACAAAACCTCAGATGGCCCTGACCGTTGTAGCATACTATGCTGTGGGAGAGGTTTCAACACGAAGGTTATTGACAAACACTAATTAATAAATTTGATTCACTCATTTATGTTGCTGAGTTTACCGTATTAATGCGGTCTTGTAATGAAAGTACTTCAAGACGCATAACTTGAGAAGTGAAGAAAAAAATCTGTCTCGAATATAATTTGTAAAATCAAGGCAAATATTTAATTAGGCAAACATTTATTTATTTTTATTATTTTAAACAACTGGTGGCTATGAGCCAAGTGCATAAATAATCATGGAAATAACCATCCTTGACCTGGATATAAACATTGGCGCCTCTTTGGAGTCTTTCTGGTGTTTTGTAGTAAAAATATATTATGTTTTTTAAGCCAAATCTAGTTTCACAGAGTGGTGTTAGTAGAACTGATGAAAAGTTGAAAGGCTTTCAAGGAATATAAAGAAAGTCAACGCAGACGACATACAAATGCTTCATAGAATTCAAAAGACAGTGACGCTTTAAATATTTACAAAAAGATTTTTAAAAAACACAACAACAACACCAAACACTGTATGCAAAAAATATTTCAACGTAAATATGACGCATAATTTGACGTTTTTGATTGTCACTTTTCAGGTTGTAAAGAAAGTGGAACGTTGCCAATGTAAATTTATCTGGTGCTGCTACGTCAAGTGCAAGCCGTGCATAACACGAACTGACATTCACACTTGTAAATGACAAGACAGCCCTGGAATTCGTCGGATTTCTCCAATTTCCACATCTACCCAGGATTATGCTATGACTACTACTTCTGTTAATCTTCATCAACCTAGTGGTACTACTACTCTTACTACTTTCATAATAACTGTTGTGTTGTCAAGTGGTATTCATCATGCTATGATTATTTCCATAATAATATACATAATAATAATAATAATAGTAATGGAAACCACCATCGTCATCATTGCCTCTGTCTACAAAGCTTTACAGTATAAATGTCGTTCGGATGAGAATATAAAAAAGGTTCCAGTGTACATAGTCTTGTTTGCGGTGATGATGTTGCGTTGAAGATTGCATTGCAAAGGAAAGAATTCCATAGACACATTTTTTGAATAAATTTTTCATTTCGCTTCGTGAAAGTTGTATAGTAGCTAAAGTTGCAATTTTGTTCAGAGTAATTAATTGACATACATACGTACATACATAAACAACTCTATTATTATTATTATAGTGTAAAACGTTTCAAAATTTAAATTATTATTTAAAAAGAAATAGAGTCATGATTTTTTGTTGCTGTTGCGAATGCTGCTGCTGCCGCCGTTTTAAAATAGCAATAGGGTCAATATTTGGGAGGACCTACAGATGTACAAACTTTATTACACTAAAAAAGTAATTTATTCTTTTTTTTCAGCTTTTGCAATTTTAGCCTCCGAATAACGTGTTCTTTCTTTCTTTGTTTATATTCATCGGTCATCTTAACTTGAAACCATTTTTATTTTTATTTTTTATTTACCATTGTAATAGCAATGATCTGCTTGTGACTGATTCTGAATATTTTTTTGTATTTATTCAATTTATTACTGCCAGTAATTGTTGTGCCACGATTTTAAACAAGGATATTAAGCCGATTGCTAAAATGTTAAAAGATTGCAAGAATACAAATGTACTTACGTATTTACTGTGCATTTTTTATGTTTCCTATTTTTAAATGCTATTCAAATAGGTCATGATTTTCCCCTCATTTTACTAAGATAACTATAGCGCTTCAAATATTAACAAAAAGAAATTTTTGTTGCGCTAAATATTTTAAATCCGAATACACTATAAAATTTTGTCTTTAAAACTATATAACCTTATATGCCATGAATAGGTAGATTAGAAATTGCTAATATTATTGTAATGTATGCCAAGATTATCATCTACTTTACTCTCGTACATTTTTCACGTTCACATATTTAAGAAATGTCTTGCCAAAAATAGTGTTACTACAGTTTATAATGCCATGTCGTGAGAAAAAGTTAGCTGGGAGTAGAAGTAGCATATAACTAATAGAAGAAACAGTAGAAATAGTTTAAAAAAAATGTAAATGAAATCGGAAACATGAACATAATATGTACATGTATATAAAATAGGTTTTGCTGTAATTGTTAGATGTTGTAGAACCTGCTCTATTATTATATAAATGAATCATGCATGTTTAATGCGTTTATTGTTGCAACTGTTTTGCAGTTTTACATAGGTGGAAATAGTTGTTTGAACTTTCTTTCAATTTAAATGATGATATTAAAGGTTCCATAATATTTGATGGTATTGTAATTATCCACTAGTTTCAATAGTTATTAGTACTACTACTACTTGTTCGCATAAATTTAGTAGTTGGAGTTTTATCTGAAGATATATATACTTTATGTACACAAGTTTTAGTTGTCAAATTAGCAACATCAATTCTCCTCCTCCTTCTCTCAAGCAACGTTCAGTATTGAGGGCCGTGTTTTTAATTAGTAATTAATTACTTATTCGTAAATTATGTGTAAGCGATCAATTCTCTGTATTATATTTACCTATGCTGGTATGCTGCAGTTTGCCGTAAAATGTGTATATTTGCCAAGCTATGTATTACTTTTATTGATGTATTTTATGACGAATGACCCAAGGATAAATTATGAATATTAATTGTGAAATTCTACATGTGTACATAGTAGTCTTACAAAGTGATGGAATAATTGTAAATGAGTCAGAAGGAAACAGTGCAAGTTGAAGTTGTGAATAGACGTAAAAATCAGGAATCATAATAATAATAATAATAATAATTGTAACTGTAACAGTAAGAATACGAGGAAATAAAAATAATAGCCATCGTTGTGTTTCGTTTATACTACATATTATATCGGTTTATTATGCACTGAAAATTATTTCATTAATTTTATGCTGTTTATGCTCATATCAAACAATTTCTATTGAAAAATGCATCGAATCAAAATGCAGAAAAACATGGAGAAAAAGCAGCGGTTATCGGTTACAGCAGCGTACAAACGAGGAAATAGACTTTTATTCAAATAAATCTCACTCTAATTTTACTCTAGACAGGTTTTATTCGAGGTTACCAAGTGATAAATAAATTAAACAGTTACATCTACAAATATCAGGATAAAATAGTCATAATAAATAAGTCAATATTACAAAGAATGGCAGTGACAAAAAATGAATGCACATATTTTTTGTTGAAAAAAAATTGCATTTCGCACCCATAAACATGGCTGGCAGTGGTTTTTTCGTTGACGTCAGTTTGTACACGATGTACTTACCTACTTAAGTTATAAACGCTAAAAAAAGAGATTTCTTAAAAAGTTGATTCACATACAGGTATAAATTATTTTGGCACATTGTGAACTCACATTATCTTTGTTTCTATTTTTTTGGTTGCAAATAAATATCATTAGCCTAAATTGTTTTTGAATACATACATACGTCAGTTGAAATGATTATCGTAATTATTACAAGTTAGAAAAAAATCGACAGCATACAGATTTTCACACAAAATACGCCAAGTACATAAATAAATATATGATAATAGTACTATTATTAATTACTCGATTAAATAAAATTGTGTAAAGAAAGTACAAAACAGATAAAAAGTACCCATGTAAGAAATTGCTAAAAATTAGGAACTATTTTATGGTAACAATAATTTTCAATGAAAATTTTTAAATACAAATGAGACATGATAATTCGTATACTTACGTAGTCGTAAATTAAATAACGTCAGACTGGTCTAAAATTTAATCAATACATGAAACCCTAAGTAAAGCACACTTGGCTGATCTCTAACCGGAACTTTTGATCCTTTTCTCCTATATCTTTTATTGACACGTCGACGATTGGCAGTCGCACTGCTTTGTCTGTAATGTACTGAATGACTGTCTTTTGCCACTCTGGCTTCTTCCACTGTTTGAAAACACAAGGAAAGAAAAGAAAAAATAATAAATTAATTGGCTGCTACACTGGAAAGTGGTGACTAGAGTGACCAAAAAATTACGTACCCGACACTCGTCTTCCACTACATTATATCTCGTTCTTTTCGTTCCTCTCGCTGTCAGTTCCAAATCATTCCAAGCCATAAGTTTCAAAGCACTACGGTAACTTCGTTTCTGGGAATCATAGTGCGCCGCAGAGTTGAAACAGTGATACGTTATGTTCTGCTCTGCGTTTGCTGATAGTAACTGAAGGAATGTCATTTGATTTCCGTCCGTTTTGTAAGTAAACTGAAACAACAATGGCATGGTTAAATATATTACTTTTAACTGTATGTAATGTACTTTGAGAGGAGTAGGAGACTTAAGTTAGTTTACCTGGAAGCCCTTATCTAATTCAGAGAACCAGTAGTCTCCACCTGGTTTCAGTTCAGGACTAAGCTCGGCTGATTTGTTGGGTTTGGGATATATGCAAGTTGCCTTATCTTCCATTCTACAGTAGACCATAATTGCATCACGTTCATCTCCTGCATTTGGATCGATCCAATAGTCGCCTAAGAATCAATCATTGAAATAATAATCGGTTAGGATTTCCGGATGTACATAGATGTAATTTTGGTAATAAAAGCGACGCTTTACCAGATGGTAATTCAGGATGAGCGATAGCCAAGTCCTTGCAAGTTTTAGCTGGTGACTTTTTGTCGCCGACGGGCTTCTTGAATTTCTCAAACGTTGCCTTAAGTTGATCGTATGCAGTAAGGACAAGCTTTCTTCTCTCCTCGTCGTTGATTTCCTTACCCAAGATCTTGTAAGGTTCATCTCCGGCAAGAGGATCTGGACCCTATAGAAGTACCATAATATTAAATACAGTATTCCGAGTTATACGAGAATAGCTGTTTTTAAACACTGCTTGAACTATATACCTTGGCTTGCCCTTGACCCATAAGGGCAGCAAGAGCTGCGGCATCGTATCCAAGAGATTCTCCTGGAGGTCCGGGTGGACCCGGCGGACCAGCTGGACCAGGAAGACCCATTTTACCTGGTTCTCCTGGCATACCTCTAGGACCGGTTGGACCGATAGGACCTGCAGTTCCCATTGATCCATCTCGTCCAGGTGGTCCTACATTATAAGTATATAGCTAGTTTTAGCTCAGTCAGAGAGAAATGCTTAGATATTATCTTTGCATAGTATTCCGTACCCTTCATTCCAACATCTCCAGTTTTTCCTGGAGGACCTGGTGGTCCTGGCAGTCCTCTGTCTCCAGGATTACCCTATGACAAGAAAAAAGATTGAGTTGGTTCTGACTTTATTTAATTACATATTTACATCTTTCCCTGTAACTTACAGCGGGTCCAGGAAGACCTTGCAAACCAATCAGTCCTCTATGTCCCTTAGCTCCCTTTGCTCCACCTGCACCCTTATCTCCCTTTCCTCCTTGAGGTCCAGGAGGACCTGGCTTTCCTCTTCCTCCCTACGCAACCCAAATAAACATGTCAACAAGTTCGTATTGTTATGATTACGTGGTATTGACAGTGTTGTATATTATACCGTAGGTCCTTCAACTCCCTGTGGTCCAGCATCTCCCTTAGGTCCTCTGTCTCCGCCAGCTCCTGGAGGTCCAACATTACCTGGTGGTCCCTATTTCGAAAGAGCAACATATAATTTTTTAATATTACCAGTAGTGGTAATGTACAGTACAAAAATTGATTCTGATTTTAACCGAACTTACCGGCAAACCTTGAGGTCCAGGCAATCCCATCATTCCAGGTGGTCCAGGAGGTCCCTTGTCTCCAGGTCTACCGCCAATTCCTGGTGGTCCAGGCTTTCCTCCCGCACCCTCAGGTCCAGGTTCTCCTTGCCCACCAGGTGGTCCATTTGCACCCATCATACCAGGTTCTCCTCTCATACCTTCACCTCCAGGTTTACCTTGTGGACCAGGCTCTCCCTACATATTAAAGGTTATAATGTTTTGTATTGGTGCAAACAGAAGTCAGTAAAAAATGTGCACATCAAGTGAGTACCCCAGCTCCTCTAGGACCTCTAGCTCCAGGTGGTCCTGTTGGACCAGGCATACCAGGTAAACCACGATCTCCAGGAGGACCACTTGCACCTAAGTCAATATCAACAAATTATTATGACGACTGTCAGAAATTGTAAAACAAAGTAATTGTAAAATCAATAAAATATTAGCTAACCCGGTTTTCCAACTGCTCCAGCTGGGCCTTCTGCTCCACCCTCTCCCTTTGGTCCCTCTGGTCCCGGAGGACCTGGTGGACCCATTGGACCAGGCGCACCACCTCTTCCAGGTTCTCCACCTTGTCCCTTCAAACCAGGCATTCCCATACCACCAGCTGGACCCGGTGCACCCATCATACCCTGCAGGGATAGTATAACGTGAAGAGCAAATTAAGATTTTTGGTGTAAAAATAGTTTGCGAAAGTACGGTTTCACAGAAAAATAAGTACACAATTTTCTCTCGAAAATACATAAAGTTGTACATACCGGAGGTCCAGCGTTTCCAGGTCGACCAGGAGGTCCTTGTGGTCCAGGTTCACCTCTATTTCCAGGTTCTCCACGAGCCCCCTTTCCACCATGTAAACCAGGGAGACCAGGCAAACCTTTGGTTTTCAAAGAAAATAATGTTTTAATCAGTTATAAAGTCAAAACAGAGACTAATTTGTAAGAAATTTTATATCATGCTCACCTTGCTCTCCAGGCTTTCCGAGATTTCCGGGTGCTCCTTGTTCTCCTTTAGGACCGGGCAATCCGCGTTCTCCCTTTGGACCCATAGCACCTCCAGCACCTTGTGGTCCAGGGAATCCTTGAAGTCCAGGTGGTCCGCCAGGTCCTCTTTCTCCAGGCATTCCAACACCACCAGGTTCACCTAGAAGACAATAAAATGGAATAGAACACGACATTCAGCATATTATGGAAACTAATTAAACGTTGAAGAAACTTCTTCGCACCAGGAACACCAGGTGGACCAGGATCTCCACGATCTGCCGGTTCTCCAGGTGGGCCAACCGGTCCAATAGGACCTGGGGGACCCTTTTCACCTCCACGTCCAGGTGGTCCTGCAGGACCCATCATTCCAGGTCCACCCCGTTCTCCCTTTTCTCCAGGAAGTCCAGGAAGACCTCTACCGCCAGGCAAACCCTGAAGAGAAGAATACAATGTATAATAAACATTTATAAATTGCAATAAATTTTTAATACAATAAACTATGAACTTACCAATAAACCAGGTGGACCAGCATGTCCTTTGTCACCTTTTGGACCCGGAGGGCCCTGTTTAAGCAAATAAAAAAGTTTTTAGTATTCACCGGGGCAAAGAGAGACATATCAAATAATCACACTATGTACAGTATTTTACCGTTGGACCCTCTGCGCCTCCCATTCCAGGTTCTCCTCTGCCTCCTGGGGGTCCGGGTGGACCAGGTGGTCCTCGGTCTCCTGGGAATCCTCTTTCACCTCTACCGCCAGTTGGACCAGGAGCTCCCTGAGCTCCGGGTAAGCCGCCTTCTCCATCTTTGCCAGGAAGTCCAGCAGCGCCAGGGGCACCAGGCAAACCCTTTTATTACAATTAGTGATTAAATTTTATAATAAATTTTATAAGACGATATATGTTGACTACAAGAGGGAAGCTAATCTAAATGCATACTTGGAATCCTCTAGGACCTGGAGGTCCTGGTTCTCCTCTGCCTCCCTCTGGACCAGGTAATCCAGGTGGACCTTGCAAACCCATTCCTCCGTCTTTTCCAGGGTCGCCTCTTGGACCAGGAGCTCCCATACCTCCCGGTTCTCCGTCCTTTCCTGGTTCTCCCTGTAGCGATTACGTAAAGTAGTAAAATTTCACTATGAGTTCCTAACAAGAAATAAAATTTTGCTTAAGAAAGTTTTTGTTACCCCCATTCCTTTGTCACCAGGTGGTCCCATAGGTCCAGGCAAGCCAGGTGGACCCATCATACCTTGATCTCCAGGCTTTCCATCTTGTCCAGGTAAACCGCGTTCTCCAGGCGCACCAGCTTTACCTGGTAATCCTGGTCTTCCCACTGGTCCTCGTAATCCCTACGACACATTAATATTGTTAAAAGCAATCGTAGTTGAAGAGTATTTTCTGTGAAAGTCTGATTGAAATAGAGCTTGTATTTACTTGTAATCCTGGTGGTCCTGGTCTTCCAGGTTCACCACCAGCACCTTTCGGACCCTGTCCTCCGGGTGGTCCTCTATCACCGCCTTGTCCTTTTGGTCCAGGAGCACCATCTGCACCAGGCAAACCTCTTCCTCCGGCGGGACCTCTCTCACCAGGCGGTCCTAGTCCACCAGTAGGACCTCTAGGACCGGGTTTTCCACGTTTACCAGGAGCACCACCAGCACCAGGTGCGCCACGAGCTCCAGGAGCACCTCCTTCTCCCTTCATACCTGGTTCTCCTTTCGGACCACCTTCTCCAGGAACACCCTGTTACAAGTAATATAGCATCAAGTTTTTGCGAACGTTTCTCTAAACCTCCAAGTTTTGGGAACTTACTGGATTGCCCTTAGCACCAGCTGGACCAGGACTTCCAGACAAACCGGGAGGTCCTCTTGCACCAGGGAAACCTTGTCCTCCGGGAGCACCAGCTTGACCGGGATTACCTTTGTCTCCTGGTGCCCCGTCCTTTCCAGGAGGCCCCGGTGGGCCACCCTCTCCAGGAGCTCCTGGTCTTCCACCCTCACCTTTGCGTAAGAGATTTGTGTATTATCGACATTATAATGCCATATAGTCTAAAATACATAACGTGCAACAAATACCAGTTGAAAGGGTTTTTTATTACCTCTTGGACCTTGTAAACCTTGAGAACCTTTTGGACCCACACCACCTTGATCTCCCTTGCCACCAGGACTTCCTGGAAAACCAGGTGGACCTGGCTTTCCTATCGCTCCCTAGAGTACAAAATATGAGCATTGATATTTATAAATTACAATTGGTATACTCGTGCTATAGGTAAAATAATTGTTAGGTATTATTATGAATTTTGTACCGGCAATCCTGGTGGTCCACCAATTCCATCAATACCTCTTAAACCGGGTGGTCCCGGTGGTCCTTCACGTCCACGTTCTCCTCTCGGGCCAGCGGGTCCCTAATTATTATTATTAATCGTTAATCTTCATACTTTCTCAAATAGTAGCACACACTAATTTAGAAGAGCTAATTCGGTTATATTACCATTGGTCCCTGTGGTCCTGGTGGTCCAGCTAATCCTCCCATACCCTTTTCTCCTGGCATACCTTGTTCTCCTTTTGCCCCATCAAGACCTGGGAATCCTCTGTGTCCTTTAGCCCCGGGCAAACCGGGCATTCCAGGAAGTCCTCTTGGTCCAGGTGGGCCAGCAGGGCCAGGTGGACCAGGTTGACCATCATCTCCAGGTTCTCCCTATTTCAGTATTGATTGTTACAATTGTTCCAGCAATTACAAAAACTTAATAATTTTTCACTTACATCCTTTCCCGGTGGTCCGCCTAACCCTCTAGGTCCAGCAGGTCCCGTGGCTCCAGATGGACCAGCTTCTCCTCCTTCACCTCTCATACCTTGAAATCCCTGAGGTCCAGGTGGACCTGGGGGTCCTATGATTTTAGAAAAACAATAACGAGTGATTATCCATATCGTAGCATACAATGCTTTGTAATGAACTTTTGATTATATAAAATCTCATACCAGGCGGGCCTCTCGGTCCTACGGGTCCTGTTTGAGCTTGTAAAAATTGAAACGCATCTGGCGCTGGGGCTTTATCTCCTGTTCCTTGGGATGATGATAATTGACTAAGAAATGGTGTGATCTTACGAAAATAAACAAATACATTTTTCATGTAAAAATGTGAAACATCTCAATTTTCATATTCAGTATCAATTTTTTTCGACCTACATCTGGCGTTGGGCCTGGAGGTCCTGGTTGTCCAGGCTCACCTGGGAAACCAGGGGACCCTGCAATTCCATTATCTCCTTTCATTCCACGTGGTCCATGATGACCAGGTTCTCCCTATTTTTTGACACGCGTTTAACAAGTGAGAATACAAAACAGGAGACATTTATGCTAAAAATGAAATTGCTTACTCTTGGTCCAGGTGGTGCAGTTGTAGCAGCCTGATTCAAATCTCCATTCAAGTCTTCATCTGTATCATTTCAAATTTTTTCAGTCAACTCATCCGGTATGCAAGTTTCGTGGGTTTTTTTAAAAGAAAAAAATGAAAACTTATTCATTTTCACTTACCACTACAAATTGGACAACATTGTCCCAAGGGAATATATTGTTGTGTAGAACAAGCAATTTCAGGACACTCGACGTCATCACAGTTTGCATCTACACAATGTCACACAAAAGCAAAACCAAAAAATTGTCACTACTGTTGCTAAACCGTAGTAACAAACTCTTTCATTCAATTCTCTTTAAACCAGACCTGGACAGCCTTCTCTGCTGCACTCTACTTTCCCTCTGATACAACGACATACAGCACAGGTGTCAGGCTTCCAATCTTCTCCATCTTGATATGTCCTTCCTTCAAACTGACATGCTCTCAGATTAATTGCGGTGGATTCTGACAAAAGGAAAAAAGCAACAACAACATGCATACAGATAAGTATTTCAATTCGCTGATCAAAGGATAACACCATCATCGCTTCGTGTCTATTATTATTTGCTCCCATTTTCTGCCTGAGTAATTTTTTTT